>JAVKPL010014167.1:0-82139 GCA_032173675.1 Gastrolobium villosum
GCGGGTTGTGACTCTATCTGGGTTATTGTGGACAGGCTGACGAAGTCTGCCCATTTTCTTCCAGTTAAGGTGAGCTTTTCCACAGAGCAGTTGGCCAAACTTTATGTTCGTGAGATAGTGAGGCTTCACGGGGTGCCCGAGAGTATCATCAGTGATAAGGACCCGAAGTTCACATCTCGGTTCTGGGAGGCGCTGCAGGAGGCTTTTGGTATGCAGTTGAGATTGAGTACCGCCTATCACCCTTAGACTGATGGACAGACTGAGAGGACCATCCAGACCTTGGAGGACATGTTGCGAGCTTGCACGTTGGAGCAGGGCTCGGCATGGGATAGGTACCTTCCGTTGGTGGAGTTTTCGTACAACAACAGCTTTCATGCTAGCCTGGGCATGGCGCCCTACGAAGCACTGTATGGTAGGAGGTGTCGGACTCCTACTTGTTGGTCAGAGGATGGGGACAAAGAACTTTTTGGCTAGGACTTTGTCCAAGATACCGCCCAGCAAATCCTGATGATCCGTGAAAAGTTGAAGCAGACAAAGAATCGCCAGAAGAGCTACTATGATGTCAAGCATCGGCCTCTGGGATTCAGTGAAGGTGAGCACGTGTTTGTGAGACTTTCACCTGTCACCGGTGTTGGGTGAGCACTTGGAGTGAGGAAGCTGAGCCCGCGGTTTATTGGGCCATACCAGATTCTTGGTAGAGTAGGACCTGTTGCCTATCGGTTAGTCTCGCCTCCGAACTTGGCCAACATCCACGACGTGTTTCACGTGTCTCAGCTTCGGAAGTATATGGCATATCCTTCGCACGTGGTGCAACCTGATGATGTGGAGGTTCGGGAGAACCTAAAGACTCCCGTCGGACTACTTAGAATTCGCGATCGCGACGAGAAACAGCTGAGGAACAAGACCATTCTGATGGTTAAAGTGCAGTGGACTGGACGCACTCCTGAAGTGTGTACGTGGGAGCGAGAGGACGAGCTTCTCCGGCAGTACCCCGACTTCCGAGACAGGTATGTTTCTGATTTTGAGGACAAAATCCTTAAAAAGGTGGGGTGAATGTAAGAACCCGCACCGCTAATTAAGGAAATTAATCGATTAATTGTGATAAATTAGGAAATGATTCCATAATTGACCCTAATAATTATTATGTGACTTAAATAATTATAGTAAGTGGGTAAGAATGCTGAAAGTCGCTTTTCGGAAGAAAAGTGCAGATACCGGTACTGCTAGTCGGTATAAATGCATACAGAAAAAGTATCCCAAAAAATTATAATAAGTGCATGATAATTACTAGAATATTATATAGGACTTGTAAAACAAGTTTCAAGTCAAAATAATGTGATCTGATGCCAGAACTGATACTGGCTATGGAAAAGCGCGTATTGGAAAGGTGCTCCGAAAAATAAAATAAAAATATGATAAATCTTAGAAAAATGAGTAGGTCTAGATTCCAAAGTTTGGGATCATGATCTTTTTGCGTAGCTATTAAGGCTAATATTGCGTTTTTGTGACTTAAATGCCTATAAATACAACTTTAGGCACAATGCCCTAGGCCATACTCCTTCCTTACGTGACTTGTGGCTGATCAGCTTCTCCCTTGTGCTCCATTGCTGCCTTCTTCACCTTGAAGACCAAGAAGCCATCTTTCTTCTTGGCTTCTTCATCAAAACACTTTGTGAGGGTGTGTATGTGACTTGTGAGTGTGGAGAGTTGCTTTTGGGAGTGTCCAGCCACTGTGTGTGTGAGGTGTTGAGGGCTGAGTTGGTGTTCCTTTGGTGAGAGCTCTTATTCTTGGCTTGTGGAGCTTTAAGGAGCTTCCTTTGTGTTGAAAGGGCCAAGCTTTGTGGCATTTTCGTAAACATTGTTTGACCTGAGTTTTGGAGCTGTTGAGAAAACTCCAAGAGCATCATCCACCTCTGTTTTGGCTTGTGGTATGATCAGCACCTTTGAACTTGAGTTTTTATGCTTCAAAATGGAACCTTGATGCATGTAAAGGCTAAAAGATGATAACTTAACGTTGAGTAATGTCAAACACACCTAGAAATGCGTGCTTTAGGGTCTTTAATCGGTAAAAACCCAACCTTAGATGTATATCTTCACGAAAATACCGAACTGCATTCTGTCGTGAAATATCCGGATATTTGTCGAGTAGATATCCGGATATTGATATTCGGATATTGATATCCGGATATGGGATCGGGATATCCGGATATTGTATATCCGGATATGTTCAGTGAGATATCCGGATATTGCATATCCGGATATGCACCGAGGAATATCCGGATATTCTGGGATTTCGAAGAACAGTAGCTTTACTGTTCATACAGTAGGCTATTGGGGGTTTGTGGACCCTAGATTAAGGAAGTTGAACTTCTGTAATTAATGGACTAAGTCAGAATCATGTGATTAAGGGCTTGTGGCTTTGTTAGAAGCCTTAAGACGTAAAACGTAAAGTAAAGACGTTGTCTTTTAATTGTATGCTTGAGATGCATGTTTATTGATATGTTAATGGTCCATAACAGATTGTAATACTACTGTGTTTGGACTTTGAGCTTGTGGCTTGGATAGCTAGCTTAAGAGGTAAGCTTTCGTGTCCTCGGTTTAGCCATGTTGTGGTTCCACCATGTCCCATGGGGATGTGGTTTATGCATGCTGTGTTACATGCTTTGATGTTTTGGAAATGTTGTTGAGCTATTATATGCAATGTGCTTTTATGATATGCATGTGATGTCCACCTATACGGTAAGCCTGAGTATATACTACATACAAGATGGTGAGGCTGTGGGTGAGGTGCAAGCGGTGTTCCTTGTACTCATGTGGGTATAGACGTATTCCTGCATTTCTCTGGCCAGTGGATAGCGATAAACACACATGTCATAGATATCTGTTGCACTGCATAGTTTTGGAACTTATATTGAATTACTGCTTTTAGAACTTATATTACACATGTAAGTGAGCTTGGGGTGGAAGATCCTTGAGTCTTACTGAGATTTCTTTGATTAGAGATCTCACCCCACATTTGGGGATGCTTATTTCAGGTTCAGGTAATGTTGAGGTCTCGGGGGACAGGAGGCCAGAGTTGAACTAGATAGTGCTGATTATATGCTGATTGTACCTGTTGTTGATATACTGTTAGCTTCATTATGTTTATGGAGTTTTATGTTGAGACTTGTTTGGTTATGTTGTTTATTTGGTGAGCATGGGGTTTGTCCATGCCACGTAGACTTGTTATGTCTTAGTTTTATTTGATGTTGTAATAATGTATCAGGATATTGTCCGGACTACGTGATGTAGATCCGTGATTTTAGATACACACTTATCTTTATGTTATGAGGTATTTCAGTTAGTTGTCTTGCAATCTTCATACAGGCATTGTTTTTATGAAATTGATTAAGTAATCAAGTTGGTAATTGATAATGACGTCATAATTGAAAAGAAAAAGAATATTCTGCATTTTTAATTAAGCTCCGCTTAATACGATGTAATGTTAATATTCCGGGTATACACGGGGTGTTACAGGCAACTTGTCAGAGGATGATGAATACGGTGTTTGAAGATCAGCTGGGCAAGAATGTAGATGTATACATTGACGATATGATTGTAAAGTCATTTGATATGACGAACCATGTCCAAGATCTTGAACAGACATTTCAAAAACTCAGGAAGTACCGTATCCGTCTGAATCCAGTAAAATGCGCATATAGAGTCCTAGCTGGGAAGTTTTTGGGCTTCATGCTAACTCATAGAGGAATTAAAGCAAATCCCGACAAATGCCAGGCAGTACTTGATATGAAAGTGCCATAGAATAAAAAGGAATTTCAATAGCTAACCGGTCGATTAGCTGCGCTAACCTGGTTCCTGCCGAAGTCTGCTGAGAATGCCCTCCCATTCTTTAAATTGTTAAAGAAGGAAGCAATAGAAGGCTGGAACCCGGAGTGCCAAGCAGCGTTCGACAAAGTCAAGAAATGCCTAGCAACTCCACTAGTGCTTTCAAAGCCATACACAGGAGACATTCTAATCCTGTATCTCGCTGTGGGGGAGGAGGCAATAAGTGTTGTCCTGATTAAAGAAACTAACGAAGGCCAAGAGCCGATTTATTTTGTCAGCAGGGCCTTACAGGGTGCAGAGGTCAGATATCAAAAGTTAGAAAAGGTCGCATTTGCTTTGCTGTTCATGGCCAGGAGGTTACATCCATATTTTCAGGGGCATCAAATAATTGTCAGGACCAATCAGCCTATACGACAGGTGTTGCATAAGTCGGACCTGGCAGGAAGAATGACTAACTGGGCCATTGAGCTTTGTGAATATGACTTAGCATACGAAAGTCGGAAGGCCATCAAGTCTCAAGCTTTGGCCGACTTCATAATGGAGTTGACACCATTAAACCTGGAACAAGAGGAGTCTGGGGATGCATGGAAGGTCTATGTAGATGGATCCTCCAACAATAAAAGAAATGGAGCTGGAATCATACTAGAAAGCCCGAAAGGAGTAACAATTGAACACTCCTTGATCCACACCCTCTAACGTTGATCCACACCACCCTTCGTCAATGATGCAAGAAAATCTTCTTGAAAGCCACCAGATGACCACCACAGAGAGGCTTGCTATGCGCTCAATAGGTGAAGATGGAGGCTAGGTTTAATGTTTAGAAGAGTGAAGTCTTCTACATGAAAACTTCACTAGAGTGTGGCGCATAGAATGAGGAGAATTGGCTAGGTTTTCTTGTGAATACCCTAAGGAGGAATTATTAACCCTTTGTGTGCATAAGATGGTTGTTTAGTAGGGAGAGAATGAGAAGATTTTCCTCACTTGAAAATCCCTCAAAGTGTGCGCATAAGTGGGAGGATTTGTTGCAATTCAAAATTGACAACAACTTTCACTTTGAATTCTCATGAGATTAGGTCCTTATCCTTTCATGATCCTGACCTAATGGTCATCATATGACCACTCATTTATGCGCCCCATTCTGTCCCAAATTGAGTCCAGATACGTTGAGTAGTTGTATTCAAATTTGAACCAACTAACTCACTGATTCTCTCAACCAACCAAATCAGAATTGGAGCACATTTAGCTAACAAGATGACACTCATTTGCAACTAAATTGGCGCACCATTCCCTCATTGGATGAGATCAAATATCTTCTCTTGATGCAGGGGATTTGTTCCAACAAGATCTCATCTTATCCTTTTGTTATGAAACAACTTTTCACAGCCAATTCAAATTCGAATTCAAACACTTGAATTCAAATGTTCAAAATCCAATTTCAAATTTCAAACTTCAAATTCAAAACTCGAATTTCAAAATTTAAATTCCAAATTCAAATTTCAAAATTCAAATTCAAAATTCAAAATTCAAAATCCAATTTCAAATTTCAAACTTCAAATTCAAAACTCGAATTTCAAAATTTAAATTCCAAATTCAAATTTCAAAATTCAAATTTCAAATTCAAAATTCAAAATTTAAATGTTTGATAATTAATTTAACTAATTAAATTAATTAGTAATGTCTTGGACCATCCAAGCCCATTACATGATCCATGCGCCCTCTTCACATCAGGTGGGCTTCCAAACAGCTTCTTGGGCTAACAAGCATTATTAGGCCCAATACCTTTAAAGCTAGTTCATCATGACTACAAATTGTTAGTGTGTGATCCATTAGGTTCAAATTAGCCTCTGACATAAATGGGCTCGGGCCCAACAAACACACAACCCAATTAATGACAACACAGAGCACTAGCAATGTTTTGTTGCCCCAGAGCTAGTCAGATTAATGACTTGATCATCCTATTACACATATTTGGTTACCGTATGTATTTCCCTTCGTCTCGGTTATCTTCCCATTAACCTAGGGTAAGGAAATTTATCAACCTGTACGATTTAGGGTAAGCTTTATTCGAAATAGGGAATCTTCAACTTACTAACTCTAAAGGCAGATCATCTCATGATCTCTTTTACTATGCATAGATTCCCGAGTCCCTGTAAATGTCATCCCGATTTCTCCATTTTACAGATAACCTAATCCCTCACAGAGATTTGACGAATTCCTTCAGCTTATCACCCTAGCCCTGTGCTCTTTCAGGACACGCCTAACAGTATACCAATGAGTCTCCATGTTTCAGGAAGACGAGGCATACAATCAAAGCATGCCTTCTAGAACACAGTCTAGGTAATAACCTTTGGTCTAAGGAAAGATATACCCAAATATAAAGAGACTACTCTAATGATACTATCTATGAGATTTCCTCATAGAGTCTCTTTTTGGGTCTGTTCAGTGCGAGCTACACTCTTATAGGTCCACCCACGACTTTAGCTAAGACATCTCCATATCTGTAGCACATGAGGTCTTTACCTTGTATCCATATACAAGTAGATAAGTCGTGCTAGTCTTACCCGAGATCACTGATCCCTAATCTCAGTGTCTCTAGACTAAGAACATAAAATTAGGAATAAACGTGCAATATCCTTGAGTCCTCATGATCGTGATCTCATCACAGATACTCAAGAGATACCTGTTCTATTCCAAGGGGTTTATCCAGTTTGTTCATATAATGTTAACAATAATATCGAGACATGATATGAAAATGGATAAAGATTGCTTTTATTCATTTGCGACAAATAGTTCTACATCCAGTGTCCTTTATTTAATCAAAAGATTGTCTCTAGGACACCCATATACCAACACCTTCTTCAAATGGGGAATGGATTTGCTGGGACCTTTTAAAGCTGCCGAGGAGCAACTTAAGTGGTTGATTGTGGTTGTGGATTACTTCACAAAGTGGATAGAAGCAGAACCAGTCACTACAATCACCTCGGCTAGAGTGAAAAGGTTCTTTGAACTGAACATAGTCTCAAGGTTTGGAAAACCCGGTGAGGTGGTTACTGATAATGGAACACAATTTGCTGATAAAAAGTTCCAACAACTGATGAAAGACTTGCATGTCAAACATCATTTTGCATCTGTGGAACACCCACAGTCAAATGGACAAGCTGAGGCAGCAAACAAGGTCATTTTAGATGGCCACAAGAAACGAATGTTTGATGCCAAAAAAAGCTGGGTTCGGCAGCTATAGTTTGTCCTCTGCGGCTACAGAACAAGTACCCATGATTCTGGTGGAAGTTGGAGAACCTTCTTGGAGAAGGTTAAACAGTCTTGAACAAGGCGAACAACAAAACAGTAAACTGCTTACTGAGGAGTTAGATCTTGTAAATGAAGTCATAGTTACAGCTCACTGCCGGGATATAATGGCAAAACACTAAACGACTGTCAAATATAATAAAAAAGTGAGACCAAGAATCTTTGAGAAAAATGACTTGGTGCTCAGGAGAGCAGATATTGGCAATAAAAATGCCAGAGATGGAAAACTAGGTGCAAACTGGGAAGGCCCGTATCGTGTTAAAGAGAAGCTCGAAAAAGGAGCCTATGTCCTAGAAATAATAGAAGGCAAAGAAATCAAGAGAACCAGAAATGCAGATAAGCTGAAGATATACTACAACTAAATCTGGGATCCACCTTCACACATTTGCAGTAATTCTATTCAATTATATTTTTCTCTATTAGGGATTTATCTAAAGCCGAATATGTCGGCAAATTCACTTAGTTTGCAATTTGATATCAATAAATGAGAAAATTTTCTTTTTAAAGATTTATCCTTGTCTACTTTTGATGCATCAATACAAAATCTGAGGTGCAAATACAATTTTTCATAATAACTCTGATCAAGTCGAAATGTTCTCCATTTTGGTCAAGATACCAAAAGAAGCAGATGACAGTATTGTTTTTACCTTAGATACATTGAACTATGAAGTTCAAATTCAACCAAATGGTCAAGTCAGTAAAGATGAGATCCATTATTCATACTGCCTTACCAGAATGCGTAAGTCAAACAAGCATGCGTCATCGAGAATGACATAAAGCGGAATCCGTACAATGCTTTGACCTCGGTCAGGTCATAAATAAAAAACTCGTAAGATGCACGGGTTTAGAAAATTAAATTGGGTTGAAAGATTATACCAATAAATGGTGTAAGATACTCGAATAAATTAAACCAGTATAAAACTCATAAAATGCACGGGTTACATACATGTATCCAAGTTGACGTTACACCCGGAAAACCCGAGGTTCAACTTGGATACGGTTTATTATATAACCCGGAGGTTTACTATACGGGTTTTGAATATAAATCAAATTCGGATACCATACTAATAAAGTAACTCGGACTCAAATATAAGCTTATATAATGCAAACACGAGTTATGATAAATGTGGCTCGATGAAAGCATACTGGATTAAAGAAATAGATTCTATGGTAAATGATTCAATGGTAAAATTCGAGAAGTAAGAAATGCAATACGAATGCTATGAAGAAATAGATGTGTTCAAATGCGCAAAATAAAAACCAGGTTAAAACTGGCAATGTTCAAGCTAAATCAAAAAGGGGCCAACAGACCCCAGCAAATTACAAGCGCAACTGGCATCCCGGCCCTTCATTCTTTCGTTGGAACCTCCTTCCCGGATTGATCGATCGGCTCAACTTCCCTCCCAGGCTGGTTAGTTGCTTCCTCTCCATCCTCAACAGTAGCACCTTTTTCGGATTGAGCAGTTGACGTATGAGAAGGAGACGTGGCAATAGGTGAAATGATTTGACCATTGTTAACATATGCACGGGCATCCAAGCCGACCAGGTTCAATGAAACATCTGGATTAAGTACTAGGAGTTGATTCAAGGCAATATAGAAGGACCCGGCAATCAATTTTTCAAGTTCGCCGCTGTAAAGTTGGGCATTACGCTCGGCTTCCTTTAGTTTATCCTCCATTTTTTTATACATCCTCCGGAAGTCATGCATCCTTACGACCTCAGCAGCCTGCTTATCTCGACACTTATCGTATTTAGCTTTGATCTTGGTCAGCTTGGTAGTGGTGTCATCATAATCCTTCTTCAGCGAAGACAAATCATCCTTCACCTTTAGAAGCTCAGCATATATTTTGGCCTTCTCTTCCCGGGATGCGGCTGCCTCGCTTAATGAACGAAGATACTTCTGCTTGAGGGTTAGCAAAGGTCTAGCCAATCCGGCCATCTTCAAACAATAAAGTTCTAATTCTTCCACTTCCCTAACCTAGGTCGTGGAGAGAGCAGATGAATTGTAGAAAGACTCGGGGGCACAGATCGCATCCCGGAGAACACGATTTGTTTTGCCCTGTGATGTGCCTCTGGCAGATGTAGTTTTCTAAGTTAAAATTGATAAGAACTGAGTCATAAAAGAGCAATTTAAATACATATTTGTTTATTATATTGATTCTTTCTATGTCAATGATATTTCTCACCTATTGGTTGTGTTTATACAGGTAAAAGATGTGAAAATTACAAAATTGTAAAAAGCTTGTTGACGCGACTGATAACTCTCACAAATGAGAGTTAATTTAGTATTTTCATGATGAATTTGCGGCATAAATTCCATATAAGTTGACCTCTTTGCATGATAATTGAGCTAATTTTTGTATATTTATGATTGAGTGCTTTGAGATGACTAAGTATGGAAAATAAGACAATATCCCTTGATGTTATTAAGAAAAGATGACTTGTTGAGTGTTTGTCTTTGCAGGAAAGATTGACGTCAGAATGTTGTAGCAGAGAAGCTGACGAAGTGATGATATAGCAATCGGTACAGCATGACAGCGTGGACAAAGGAACAATCGAACTTTTGAAATTCAAGAGTTAGTTAATTCCCAACAAATGGATAAGACACCAGCAAGCAAGGATCAAAGACGATTTCAAAGATATATTCTTATCCCAAAATCCCAAGGAACAAGGATAACAAACCTTTACTCGGTCAACAACAATATTGGCACAAGAAAATCAAGAAGATCAAGATCTTATCCAACCAAGTCCCAACAGCACAAGAAAATCAAGAAGATTAAGATCTTATCTAATCAAGTGCCAACAGCCCAAGAATCTAGGGATACAATAAGGCTGCAGCAACACGATTTAAGGAATTGCACTCCTAAACTTAAGACCTAATTATCCAACCGCTTTCCTATATAAAGAGGAGTCCCTCACAGATTAACACACAATAATTTGGGGCAGAGAGAGGTCAGAAAGTCAATAAAGAAGGGAGAGGAAACCCCTCCCACGTTTTAGAGAGAGAAAGGGGAGGTTCTTGGAGGAAGAAAAGCTGCTGGAGCATTGCTGTGGTAAGACCGTGATGAAGTTTTCCGACAACATTCGTTTTTATCTTCTTTTCTGTTTTCCAATGAGTCCTTTCTTTCTTTTCTCTGTTTTATTTAATTCCATTATGAGCTAATTTGTTCCTTAGGTTAGGTGATAAAGTACCTATGTTGTAACATTGAGATGTATGCCTAAACTTTGTTTATGTTTATGTTTGATTAGTTATTCAACGAGTTTGCTTAATCTTATTCATGTGTGCATGTTGAGAGATACATATGTGATATTGAGGAGGTTGGGGCCGAGAGGTTTCCGAATCCAGACCCTTGTTGAATTATGTGGATTAATTAGGTTAATTATAACTTGATTAACTTGTGGGTAGAGAGATCATTCACACCATATAGCCTTGAACTTGAACGTGAACAATTCAGTGATTAGTTTGGACATAGAGATGTGGGAATTAGTTATTGGGTATATATGTTAGGTTGGCCAAAAGCCCCAACATACATTAGTGTTCGGTTACTAGCAAACATTGATATAACATCGTTAAAGCATCGTCTCAGTATTTCTGTTTCAGGGAAATTGATCCTGACCTATATCTCATCCATCATTTTAATATCTTAGAATTAGTTTACTATTTTCTTAGTTTACTTGTCTTTTATTTTACAAACTGATGTCAGATTAGCAAGTGTATTAGTCATACAAGTAATAAAATGATGAGTAAAGATCGTTCCCACGAGGATTTGTGTCAAGCACTGAATAACCAAATGTTATTGAGTTGAATCAACCGAAAGATTATTGATTGCATTGATTTCTTGTCACCAGAAATTTAGATTGAATAAAATTAAAGAATTGAAAAACAAATGAAATATGAATATAACTTAACAAGTAGTCAGATATCAATCTCCCTCAAGCATGAACTTATGGATGAACCAATTTCCATAATAAATTATCTACTATATGATGTTAATTAACCTTTTACTTATCATCAAGATGTAATATCTTACTACCCTGATAGACACATTAATCAAAAACCCCAATGTCTTGGTGATTCCCTTCATAATACATGCATTAATTACTAAGGTCTTAAGATCACATCAGTATCATAGCATCAATGTCTTGACTACTAAAACACTGGTGATAAAGTTGTCAAATATAGAACAATGTAAACATGTCTGTTCTACATTATTCCTTTAACATGAAGAATTGATCAAGACAACTTCATACAATCACATAATAGAGAAACAAAACATATAATTAACCATTCATAAATTCACGCTTGAGTTCCATTGAATCAGACTACAAAGGACTCTACTCAGACATAATTGAAATAAAGACAAGAGAAGAAAAAAGATCAAACTCCATTTTCATGATAGTTAATCTTAAAGTGCTATTACATATGAATACTAACTAATACAACTACTCCTAAGAATTTGGAAAGTAAAGAAGTCAGATCAGAGGATCTGATGTAGGAGAGAGAGATATGGTGAAAATTTATGTTAGAAAATGTGAAGGCCTTTGCCTTTTATAGTGTTAGATACCTTGATGATTATGAGGAAATATGAGGAAGCAATGAAGAACAACAAAAATTTGCAATGGTAGAATGTGAGGAAGAGTAAGTGAGTGAAAATGGAGGAAAGAGTGAATGTGAGAGAAAGGGGAAAAAACCCGTGTATTTCAAATAAGTGACGCGGCGCTAAAACGTTGAAACCAAATGTTTTAGCGTCCAGGACCAGAGAAATGTGAACACGTTGTGTGCAGCACCACGCTAAAATGTTCTTGAGGGACGTTTTAGCGCGCTGGGCCAGAGTGCTTGCAATTGATGCATTAGTAGAACGCTAAAACGGTCAGTATGAACGTTTTAGCACTTTTGGCCAGAGAGTACTCACAAAGGTGCTCTTGTTGAGCGCTAAAATGTTCAGTTATAACGTTTTAGCGTGCATGGCCAGAGAGTTTGCACGTAGTGCAACTCTTAGAACGCTAAAACGTCCAGAATGGAAGTTTTAGCGCCCAGCACTTGTCAAAATTTATTTTCTTAAAATATTTCAAGACTTTTCCCTCTTCTCTTCTTTAGACATGGTATTAACATTAATGTTACATACCTGATACAATGGGTTGCCTCTCACTCAGCGCGTGTTTAACGTCGCGAGCCTGACGGTTATGATCTAGCTTACCTCCAACAAGGCAACTGAAATCAGTTGCCTGTCCACAGCACATCCGATGTAAAGTTTCAACCTCTGACCGTTAATAGTAAAACTTCAGTCAGAGTCCCAAGAACAAATTTCCACCGCTCCATAAGGCTTCATGCTCTTAACCACAAACGGTCCAGACCATCTGGACTTCAGCTTTCCTGGAAACAATCTCAACCTGGAGTTGAATAACAGCACCTGATCTCCCACTTTGAAATCCCTGGGTGTGATCTTCCTGTCATGCCATAACTTGATCTTCTCCTTGTATAGGCTGGCACTCTCATATGCTGACAGACGGAATTCATCCAGTTCATCCAATTGCAGTAACCTTTTCTCACCTGCTGCTTTGGAGTCAAAGTTTAAAAACTTGACAGCCCATAATGCTCTATGCTCCAACCCAACAGGCAAGTGACATGCTTTCCCAAACAACAACTAAAATGGAGACATTCCAATTGGAGTCTTGAATGTTGTCCTGTATGCCCACAAGGTGTCATCAAGTTTCTTGGACCATTGAGTCCTAGCATTACCAACAGTCTTCTCCAATATTCTTATCAATTCCCTGTTGGAAATTTCAACTTGACCACAAGTCCGTGGGTGGTACGGAGTGCTTATCTTGTGCCTGACTCCATACTTTGCAAGAGCATATTCAACCCACCTATTATCAAAATGAGTGCCCCTATCAATGATTATGGCTCTCGGAATTCCAAATCTCGCAAAGATGTTTTTTTCTTAAAATGGCAATCACTACCTGAGAATCATTAGTTGGTGTGGCTATGGCATCAACCCATTTAGAAAAATAGTCAACTGCTACCAGGATGTACTTGTTAGAGTAGGATGAAGGGAAGGGTCCCATGAAATCCATACCCCAAACATCAAAGATCTCCACCTCCAATATATTATTCAAAGGCATTTCATGTCTCCTGGAGATGTTCCCAGTTCTCTGGCAGTTGTCACATGCTTCCACATACTTTCTGGCATCCTTGTACAATGTGGCCAGTAAAAACCACTCATTAAAATCTTGGCTGCTGTTCTCTCACCTGCAAAGTAGCCACCATAGGCTGAACCATGATAGTGCCATAAAACACTCTTTTGCTCCTCCTCTGGAATGCATCTTCTTATTACTCCATCTGAACATCTATAGAAGAGGTATGGTTTATCCCAGATGTATCTCCTCACATCTTGCAGAAATTTCTTCCTCTGCTGGTAAGTGAAATCCTTTGGGATGGCTCCAGCAGCTCTGTAGTTAGCAAAATCAGCAAACCATGGTGGGGTGTCAACAGAAAAACTTGATCGTGCACCAACTGGGAAACAATGTTTATAGCCAGTATTTGCTCATCAGGAAACTCTTCCTTTATCACTACTTCCGGACCCTCTTGTAAGTCTGTCTCTGTGATCCTGGATAAATGATCAACTACCAAGTCTTCAACTCCCTTTTTGTCCTTAATCTCTACTTCAAACTCTTGCAGAATTAGCATCAATCGGAGTAACCTGGGCTTAGCATCCTACTTGGTTAACAAATACTTCAAAGCTGCATGGTCAGTGTAAACAATGACATTGGACCCTAGCAGATATGACCTGAATTTGTCAAATGCATACACTATTGCCAATAACTCTTTTTCTGTAGTAGCATAATTCTTTTGTGATTCATTAAGAGTTTTATTGGCATAGTAAATGACATGCAATAATTTATCCTTCCTTTGGCCTAACACTACCCCCACAGCAAAATCACTGGCATCACACATAAGTTCAAAAGGCAAAGAAAAATTAGGTGCCATGATTATGGGTGCAGTAATCAACTTGTCTTTCAACACGTTAAATGCATGCAAGCATTCATCAGTAAACAAAAATTCTTGATCCTTTCCTAACAACTTGCACAATGGTTTTGCAATTTTTGAGAAGTCTTTTATGAAACGATGGTAAAATCCAGCACGTCCTAGAAAATTTCTCACACCTTTAACATTTATGGGAGGGGGTAGTTTCTCAATAACAGAGATCTTGGCCTTATCTACTTCAATCCCTCTGCTGGAAACTTTGTGTCCCAAAATAATACCCTCTGTCACCATAAAGTGACATTTCTCCCAATTCAGTACAAGATTGCAATCTTGGCATCTTTTCAAAACATTATCCAAGTCTTCTAAACATGCATCAAAAGTAGGACCAAACACAAAAAAATCATCCATGAAAATCTCTATGCATTTTTCTACCATGTCAGAGAATATGGAAAGCATGCACCTTTGAAAAGTTGCTGGTGCATTGCATAGGCCAAAAGGCATCCTCCGGTATGCAAAGTGTAACACCCCATGTATACCCGGTTTGTTAACATATCATTGTATTAAGCTACGCTTAATTAAAATGCGGAATAACTTTTTCTTTAATTCAATTATGACGTCATTAACCTTAGCCAAGTTGATTACTTAATTAATTTCATAAAATATCGCTTGTATGTGAATTGCAAAAGACAACTAACTGAATACCTCAATAAATAAATAAAGTGAGTATCTAAAGTCACGGATCTACAACACGTAGTCCGGACAATAATCCTGATACATTATTACAACTTTAAATAAACAAGACATACTCAATTCTATGTGGCATGGACAAACCCCATGCTCACCAAATAAGGCAACAAAGCCATATAACAGTCTCAACAACAACAACATAATAATAATAACTGAAGCTATAAGCATAAAAGCAACAGGTATATCCAGCATCCAACATGTCAGCACATAACAAGTCTGTAATCAACTAAGCTCCGGCCTCCTGCCGCCAGAGGCATCAACCCCAGCATTTCCTGAAATAAGTGTCCCCAAACGTGGGGTGAGATCTCTAAACAAGAAATCTCAGTAAGACAAGGGGTCCTCAAAGCTCTTCCACCCCAAGCTCACTTACATGTGCAAATATAAGTTCAAAAGCATATATCTGATATAAGTTCCAAAATAGTGCAATGCAGCAGATATCATGTTTTGTAGGTTATACTATTCTACTGATCAGAGAAGTGCAGGAATACGTCTATTACCCACACAGTACCAGCCCATGCTGTATCAGCCCATGTTGTACCTACCCCTAAAGGACCACCCCATGGCTTCCCTTTAAGGCAAACACCACATAAATATCATTCAGCAATTGCACTTAACAGCTCCATAGCATTTCAATAAAATAGTACATGAAAAACACATCATGCATATAAACCATCCCCCCATGGAAAATGGTGGAACCAACAATGGCTAAACCCAGGACACGAAAGCTTACCTTGCAAGCAATCAATCCAAGCCAAGAGTCCTCACAGCTCAAGGTCCAACACAACAGAAATCACAATCTGATTTAGACCAGCAATCATATCAATAACATAGCTCGTAAGCATAAACATAAAGACTACGTTTCTTTGTTACGTTTTACGTCTTAAGGCTTTCCACCAAGCCACAAGCCCTTAGTCCCTTGATTCTGACTTAATGAAGTATTTACAGAAGTTCAACTCCATCAAAATAGGGTCCACAAACCTATAACTCCAATCTGTATGAAGAGTGCCTCACTGTTCTTCGAAAACTCAGAATATCCGAATATATGACGGGGGCATATCCGGATATCTCCAAGCCCATATCCGGATACCAATATCCGGATATTTCGCGACAGAATGCAGTTTCTGCATTTCGCGAGATATTATTCCCAAGGTTCCATTTTATTAAAACTGTAGTTGTAATTCTTTACCAAAAACTCTGAGATTTTAATATGTTAAACTAGACATCACAAGCTTTCCAACGACATATCTTATGTCTCAATCGGAGTTGTATAACTCCGGCTATGATTTTCGCAAAGTGACTGCTGCCAACTGAATTTCCAGCAACCAAGACGCGACTTTAAACTAACATTGAGATCAAAACACTTATCCAATGGCTACGAAATTTTACAGGGTTGTAGAATTATGTGTTAGCTACACATAGGTCCAAACGGAACACGATTTGGAGCTCTGTAGCTCAAGATATCGAATTTTTACCGAAACAGGTTTGTTGCTGTCCCCATATCCGGATATGATATCCGGATATGCCATACCTGGATATCATATCCGGATATTTCACGACAGAGGCCACAAACAGCAGCCTAGCATAAAAATATCCAATTAAAATTCCATATTTCACCTAGATACATCTATCCTATCTACTTTGCATGCATTTTAACACTTAAGTTCATCAACCAACGTTTAAATTATCAAAATTCATAATTTTACATCTTCAAATCATGTTATATTCATGAAAACACAAAGGAAAGTGTTGAGGCATATACCCACGAGCTTCATAACAGCAAAAGGGGTGCTCTTGGAGCTCACAAACCAGCCTTAAGGGGCTAACACAAGAGGGTGCACGAAAATGCACTTCAAGACTTGGTTTTTCTTCACAAAGTTTGCTCCTTGGTGCTCCAACAACCAAGTAAATGGTGACTTCTTCACCCACCACCCAACCAGCACTCTCCATTCCCCAAAACAGTGACACAAGTTCAGAAACTAAAAGACTCAACCCTCCCAAACCTCACTTCCAAGTGTTTACCATGAAACAAGAAGAAGAATCAAAGGAAAAAAGGTCATTTGATGGTTCATCAAGCAAGGAATGGTCAAGGAGAAGGTGGCAAGTATAAGACACTCACTCAGCAGCCAACATCACGTAAGAAAACTGCACACTCAACCTAGGGATGTGTGCTAATAAGCATATATATAACGTTTAGCATTTAACGCATAGTATTAGCATTAATAGTTACGCAAAACATTTCAATCCCAAACTTTGGAATCTTAATCTACTCATTTTTCTAAGATTTTTCATATTTTTATTTTATTTTTCGGAGTACCTTTTCGGTACGCGCTTTTCCATAGCCAGTATCAGTTCTGGCACCAGATCTCATTATTTTGACTTGAAACTTGTTTTACAAGTCCTACATATTATTCTAGTAATTATGATGTACTTATTATAATTTTCTGGGATACTTCACCGGTACGCATTTATACCGGGTAGCAGAACCAGTATCTGCACTTTTCGTCCGAAAAGCGACTTTCAGCATTGTCACTCACTTACTATAATTATTAAAGCCTCATAATAATTATTATGATCAATTATGGAATTATTTCCTAATTCTCTCATTTAATTAATTAATTTCCTTAATTAACGGTGCAAGTTCTTACACAAAGATTCCATAAGGGCAAGTGAATGCAGTCTTCTCCTGATCTTCTGGAGCCACAGTTATCTAGTTGTAGCCTGAGTATCCGTCTAAGAAACAGTAGAAGGCATGTCCTGCCAATCTCTCCAGCATCTGGTCCAGGAATGGAATAGGGAAATGGTCCTTCCTGGTTGCTTTGTTTAGTCTCCAGTAGTCTACACACATACTCCAGCCAGTCAGTGTTCTTGTAGGGATCAGTTCATTGTTTTCATTTCTAACTATAGTCATCCCTCCTTTCTTGGGTACTGTTTGAACTGGACTCACCCAAGCACTGTCTGAAATAGGGTAAATCATCCCAGCATAAGTAACTTCACCACCTCTTTCCTCACTACCTCTTTCAGAGTGGGATTAAGTCTTCTCCGTGGTTACCTCACTAGTTTGACTTCTTCCTCCATCAATATCTTGTGAGTGCAGAATGAAGGGTTGACACCCTTAAGATCTGAAAATGACCAGCCCATGGCTGTCTTGTTCTTCTTGAGCACCTTTACCAACTTCACTTCCTCCCCTTCAGACAAGAATGCATTGATAATGGCTGGGTAGGTTTGATCATCCCCAAGGAACACATACTTCAGATTTGAAGGTAGTTATTTAAGTTCTACCTTAGGTGCTCCCTTAGGAATATCATCCACCTTCTGTTCAAGCTCCTCAACTACCGGCTCCTCCTGATAAAATTCTCCATTAGCCTCTTCCTTACATTTATCTTCCTCTAATAACAGGTCCTCTTCTCCTGTTATTTCTTCCACAACCTCCTGAATGATATATCAACCCTAAAACAATCCTCCACATCAACAGGATGTTTGATGGCTTCAAACACATCAATTGTGATTGTCTCTTCATTCACCCTTAGCATTAGCTTTCCTTGTTCAACATCAATCAGGGATCTAGCAGTTACTAAGAATGGCCTCCCTAGAAGTAGAGGGCTTTCAGTATCTTATTCTTCCATATCAAGTATCACAAATTCCACTGGAAAAATGAACTTATCCACCTTTACCAGAACATCTTCTACCACACCTTCCGGTCTCTTGATGGATCTATCTGCAAGATTCAGAATAAGATTAGTATCCTTCAATGTGTTGATTCCCAAGGCACTACATATAGTCAATGGCATCAAATTAATGCTGGCCCCTAAATGACAGAGTGTCTTCCCTACTTCCACATCTCCAATGGCAATAGGGATGCTGAAACTTCCTGGATCTTCTAATTTTGGTGGAAGCTTCTTCTGGATCAGGGCACTACACTCTTATGTTAAGGCCACTGTCTCACCATCCTTCAATTTCCTCTTCTTAGACAGAAGATCCTTCATGAACTTGGCATAGTGAGGCATGTTCTACAAGGCCCCAACAAATGGAATGTTCATCTGCAACTTCTTAAAGATATCCAGAAACTTTGCATAATGCTGTTTCTGGATTTCCTGCTTTAACAGTTGAGGATAAGGCACTTTAGCATCTGGAGATAGGTTGATTGGCTGGTCTTGCTTGTCAGCCATTTTCTTCTTCTCCCACTTCATCAACTTCTGTGGTGAAGAACTTTTTTCAACCACTACCTCTTCTTCTTTCTTCTTTTCCTCAACTTTCTCATCATTATTTTCAACTTCAACAACTTCCTTCTCATTTTTCTGTTCTTCCACTTTCTTCTCTTCCACTTTCTGATTAACCGGTTGAAGCACAAGCCCACTTCTTGTAATGATAGACTTGCATTGCTCCTTTGGATTCACCATACTATCACCAGGGAACTTTCCCTGTGGTCTCTCAGATATCTACCTGGATAACTGTAACGCCCTCCCTTGTATGCATCCAAGAGAGTCGTTTGCTAAGCAGAATTATAGTTTTTGACGTCATTTTAGCTACTGAAAAATCATTTTGGGTGTTCCTAATTAAAACTTATAGTTGAAATCGGTTTTCTTCTAGAAATCAGAGTATGCTTTCAAAATTGTCTTAAGTTGATGAAAATATTTTTTCCCGGCAAACCTTGCTGTCTTTATAAATTAGTATAAAATCAGTTCCGACGATTTAAAAAAATATTCCATATGATCTAGAAAGAGCACATCTGGGGCTTTGCGTGCATATAAAATAATAGTAAATCGGAGTTCGTTTGCCCCTTTAAACATAACCCGCAAAGTGCTCGTAAAACTGTTTAAAAATCTGCACTTAATAAAACGTTCAAAAATTCATTTCGCAAAACGTTTCCAGATTTTTCCCAAAACAGCCGCTATTCATAAAAGACTTAAAAAGAATTAAAATAATAGTTTCTACAGTCATCCAAGTGCTCGAAATATAAAAAACAATACCATCATCCAGCAATTAAACAACAACAGTAAAAGTCCAATCAGCAGTAAATAACAGCATGCATCCATATAAACACGCCTTCAAATGCTCTTTCGTCCTCCTGCCATTTTATAAAAATAGCAGCCCCAAAGGGTTGAGAAAAATCCCAGTAGTGTGGCAAAAAAACCAATAATGCAACAGTATTAAACTAGGCACAAAATCATAAACAGTCACTTCAACATGTCATTTTTCCTTTTCCTTTTCATCATATAATAGTGCGTATATAACGCCTTCCTTTGCGCTCATAGCACCGTCATGCGCGTTATAACACACTGGAGATCCCATAATTCGGCACCCTCAAAGGTGGATTCCAACTGTGGCCTATGCGGACGGATGCCAAGTGTCCCATACCCTGGTACCGGAGGGATGCCTATATAATGTGTGCTCAAAGACATGGTCCTGTATATAACTATTCTAAATTTCAAAGCTAACATTAATTTGGTACGTGCATGCCATGCTATGCTGTCACACACAAAACAGAAAAATAGATGCGGTATGATGTAAGATGCATGCTTATATCATCCTTTTCATATACGTTATGCTGCCACATAACAACTTTACCTCATAATCATATTACCATCAAGGAATTTTCATGGTAGAATACTTTCATCATATAGAACATAATAATTTTACGGAGTATGGAGCATCATGTTACAACTTCATACACTAGTCAATAGTCACATTAGGTAATACCGCCTAACACTTACCTCGTGCGTCACAATTAAATTTACCAAGCAACAGTAAGCCAATTCCAAGGTCTTAAAGATGTTTCGCACCTAATTTACAACCATAACAAACCATGGCAGGAAACAATGAAGCAGATAATCCATACATGGACACCATTCTGACTCCATCGTTCAACAGGCCTAATTCGAGTATTGTTCATCCTGAAGTTGCCAACAACAATTGGGAGCTCAAGTCTGCCAATATTCAACTGGTGGAGAGAGCTCAGTTTGGTGGAGAGGATGATGAGGACCCTCACAGGTTCTTAGATAGATTCCTGATGATCTGCGACTCGAATAAACATCCTCATGTGTCCAATGATGCAGTTCGGTTGAGGCTATTCCCTTTTGCTCTTAAGGGAAAGGCTCTTAATTGGTTGGAAAGGCAGCCTACAAGAAGTATTCCTTCATGGGATAATTTATCTCAAAATTTCTTTACTGAGTTCTTCTCAATGGAGAGATACAATCAAATGGTGAAAGACATCACCAATTTCACTCAAGCTAGGGGTGAAACTATGTGTGCAGCATGGAACCGATTTAAATATCTAATGAGGAGATGTCCTCATTATCCCATGACCACTGGTAATCTGGTGAGAATCTTCTTCAACGGTTGTAAACCTAAAATCCGAGTGGTGCTGAATGGTGCAGCAGGTGGAAGTATTAAATCCTTGAGAGCAAATGAGACTCTTCAGTTGATAGAAAGAATGGCTGCCAATGAAAATGAAGGTTTGACAGTCAAGCCTAAGAGAGGTATTCTTCACCTAGATAACAATGATGTTGTGCTGGCTAAAAATAAATATTATCCCAGCAATTAGCGAATTTGACCTCAAGGCTTGATAAGATGCAGCTCTCTAGTGTCCAAGCTCAAGCTGCTTCAGTTGTTTGTGAATACTGCAAAGGCAATCATGAATCCAATGAATATCCTTCTTTACTATCTTCTGATCCTCCTTAACAAGTGCATGTGAATGGTGTTTGGTATGATTAGAGACCTCCGCCGCAAAACATTCCAAGGAATCAGAACTTTCCGTCTAGAGGTAATAATTTTTAGAGGAGGGTGCAGGGAACTGGACTTGATTTCAAGTCTAATAATTTTTTGCAACCTCCGCCAATTCCAGCTAAGGGGCCTTCTAATTTGGAGAAGCTAGTGGGACAAATGGCTCAACATTCTAATGCTTTTATGGAAAAGACTCGGGCCAATACCAAGAACACACAGGCTTCTATTAGAAATTTAGAGAATCAAATTAGCCAGCTGGCTAAACAAATGGCTGATAGAACTCCAGGTACCTTCCCTAGTAATACAGTTACTAATCTGAAGGAAGATTGTATGGCTATCAAAATTAGAAGTGGTAAAATACTTCCATCTCCCGAGGTTGAAGAGAAGCTAGATACTGCAGGTGAGCCTGAAAAGGAAATTGAAAAACCTGCTGAAGTGGAGAAGCCAGTTGTAAAGAAGAAGCATGAGTTGAGTCCTGATTATGTAAGAGCTATGGCACTTTATCCTGAAAGATTCAAGCAGGATGCTCAGAAGAAACATTATGGAAGGTTCCTGGATATCTTCAAAAAGCTTCATATTAATATTCCATTTGCTGAAGCCTTGGTCAATATGCCCAATTATGCTAAATTCATGAAGGATCTTTTGTCAAGGAAGCACAAGTTACACGAGTGCCAAACTGCAGCACTTACTGAGGAGTGCAGTGCTATTATTACAAGGAAATGTCCTCCTAAGCTTCGTGATCCCGGAAGTTTCAACATTCCTATTGAAATTGGTAGCACTAAAATCGGAAGGGCATTATGCGATCTTGGGGCTAGCATTAATTTGATGCCTCTTTCTGTTTGTAAATCCTTGGGGATGAATGAGTTGAAACCTACTTTGATATCTCTTTACCTTGCTGATAGATCTTTAAGGAAGCCCGGTGGTATAATTGAAGATGTTCTTGTGAAGGTGGATAAGTTCATCTTTCCTGCTGATTTTGTGGTGCTTGATATGGAGGCAGAAAATGAAATGCCTCTTCTTTTGGGTAGACCTTTCTTAGCTACATCTCGTGCAATGATTGATGTTGAAAATAGGAAGCTTGAGTTAAGGATGAATGATGAGATCATCACCATCAACTTCTTTGACTCTAGGAAACAATCTTCTGACAAAGGCGATTGTTTTAAACTTGATATTTTAAAGCAAGTGGGAAAGAAGAAAAATCTTCTAGTCAAGAGCTTGATGAAGAACTTGAGGCACATGTGATTATTCCTGTTAAGGAAGAAAAAATGTAGCGCTTGAGGTTCTTGAAAAGAAAGATGATGACAAAGAAGATGGTGCCACAAAAGTGGAGTTGAAGGAGCTTCCTGAAACTCTAAAAGATATCTTCTTGGGTAATAAGGAGGCGGTGATTGAAGTACTGAAGGAACATGAGACTGCCATAGGGTGGTCTATTTCTGGTTTGAAAGATAAAGATCCTTCTTCCCGTACCCACAAAATTCTTAATGAGGATGATGACAAACATTAGAGGAAACCTCAAGGGAGGCGTCATCCTACACTGAAGAAAGTAATGAGAAAGGAATGAGGAGAACTACCCGACTCACGACTTGGAGTTGGCAGCTATTGTTTTTGCTTTCAAGATTTGGAGACATTACCTGTATGGCATGAAGTTTGCTGTATTCAGTGACCACAAGAGTTTGAAGTATCTGTTTGACCAGAAGGAGTTGAACATGGAACAGAGGAGATGGATGGAGTTCTTGAAGGATTATGACTTTGAGTTGAGGTACCATCCTGGCAAGGCCAATGTGGTAGCTGATGCTTTGAGCCGGAAATCCATGAGCTTATCCAGCTTGATGATGAGCGACTATGATGTGATAGAAAAGTCCCGAGACCTGAGAGTGAACTCCTTATTACCATTTTGATCTTCTGGTGTTTGGTAGAAACCATCATGTCCCATTGGTGTATGGTTGGTCTTCCCAGGATTATGTTATACTCTGACGGAAAGTCGGCCACTCTGAACCTAACCCGTTCTGATTTGAATGCTTGTTTTGTTCCTAGGGTTAATCTCAGTCTATATAGCCTTTCGGAGAGGTGTGTTGTCCGTTAAAGGCTATCAACATCTTTTTGCAGGGCCTGAGGTCTTCTTCATCGAGGTTCATCTTTTTGAACGCATCCCATAATATAATATCGGAACAACTTCCTGCATCTACGATTATTTTTTTAACCCGATAATTGACTAGGGTTCCAACAATAACTAATCCATCTACATGTCCCGGCATTACACCTTGCATATCCTCCTTTGTGAAGTATAGCAAATGGGGGTCTGGTGAGCTCAGATTCTCCTTGAAAGTAGGACGATCCCGAACGGAAAGGACTTCCCTCAAATATTTTCTTCTGGCGTTTGTCGTGTCTCCTCCCCCACCAAGAGCCCCGCTAATCACATTGCATTCAAAAGCCGCTTCCGGAACTCTTCGTGGGCAGATCCATTCGCCGGGTTTTTGCTATCCTTGCCTTTTTTCTCAGGAATTGGGCTTATGTTTCTTTTCCTGTTGTCAAACTTTCTTTTGTTATTTTTAGAACCCTACGTCCGGATTACGTACTGTCGTAGCTTTCCATCTCTTATGAATTTTCTACAGCATCTTGGAGATCCCAGCATTGATCTGTTGTGTGACCTGGCCCATCATGAAAAGCGCAGTATTTGGATTTGTCCAACCCTCCTCTGTCAAATATGGGCCGGGGTCTGTCTACCTTTTTCATTTCCGTCATGGCCACTTCCCTCCATATTTGAGAACGTGGGGCATTCAACGGTGTATATTTGTCATACCTTCCAACTCGATCTCGGGTATCGGGTATTCTGACCCTGTTTTCTTTTTTCTTGATGTCGGCCCGATCCCTCGATTTCGGAGCCGGGCTTCTCCTTCTTGAGCTTACTCCCTTCCCTTCTTCTGGTTGAGCATTTGTTATCTCCATTTGCTTGAGTTCGAGGTACTTCTTGGATCGGGTTCTGAACTCTTCCAATGTTTTTACTGGATCCTTGTATACCGACTTGGCCAGTCTTGATGCCCCGTCCAAGCCAGCTACAATGAAGTGAACGTGGCCATTTTTTGGTAAACTCGGCACTTGCAAAGCGGCATCTTTAAATCGATTAAGGTATCTCTAGTGGGTTTCTCTGGGATGTTGGCGTATCTTTCCGAGTGCGAATTCGGATTTTGGGTGCTTTTTGCTTGTGGCAAAGTTAAGGAGGAATCCCTGCCCAAACTCTTCAAAAGAACTAATAGAGTTTGCAGGGAGGGTTGAGAACCATGCCTGTGCCGCCCCAGTTAAGGTGATGGCGAATATTCGAGATATAAGAGGCTCGTCTATCCCTCAGATATACATATCCGTATCAAAAGCATCTATATGAACCTGTGGATCTTGGCTTCCATCATACTTCAGCAAACGCGCCGAATCGAAATCTTCTCGGAAAGGGGCGTTCAATATTTCACTTGTGAAGGGGCTGTTGTTGTATTGCCCTCGACTATATCTCCTCCTATATCCACCGGGTTCCGTATTCCTTCCTTTGTTCTGGGCATTCTGATCAAGGTGTAATTCTTCCTGGTTCCTTTGAATGTCAGTCTCTACTTGAGTAATCTGATTTGGGGCCTACGCAGCCGTGTTTTGCCCTTCCACCACCATGTTATTTCCAACACGTGTTGGGTTGGGTCCCGTTCTTTGAATCTGGATCTGTCGAGATGGATCGTGATTTCCGTCATGGCCATTGCCATTGTGGCCCCTTCTTCCCTCTCGCCCGGGTTCAGTTAGCCCCCTCATTCGATGCTCTAGGTCACGGATCCCTCTGGTATTTTCCTCTCGTATTCTTTGGAGATCCTGTTGTTGTTAAAGGTTACTGCGATTTTCCATTTCTGTCATTCACTGCAGAATTGAAGCGAGCGCGTTCTGGGTCAGCCGGGATTCGGGATCTATCGACTGAGCGATATTCCCCACCAACTCCCTAGGAGGTAGGGAGGGGTTGTTCCTCATTGGAACCATAGTTGCAACCTCATTCCTCCCCTGTCGCATAGGGGTGGAAACGGTATCTGAAACGTCTTCACTGAGGTGGACGTCATCATGTTCCATCCCGTTGTTTCGCCGGTTTTGGGGTTGGTTTACTTTCTCCAAAACTGGATCCAACGCCGGGTTCTATTGGCTATTGCTCCTCGTGTGAACCACCATCCTCGATCAGACGGATCTTGAAGGGTGGTCGTGGGTTAGTCCCCACAGATGACGCCACTGTTCTGTCCTTAAGACAGAGATGTCCAACCTAGTTAGGTTGGTGAATTGATCTGGATCTAATGCTTTCACAGGAATATCTATGGTGTAGCTATCCTTGAGTTTAGCTGATCGTTGTACACCAAATAGAGTGTGTGTGCACAATGATGATAGTATGGTAAGAGAGAATGTGTGTTTACCTTTGGGTTGTACCCGTATTTATAAGGATTGCTGATAAGGTGAATACCTGGGTCTGAGCTATCATGACGAGGCTGTCATTACAGCTGGTCAACCGTTATCCTGTGATAACGTATCACGGATTAAATGTCCTTGATGGCGATCCGTTTACTATTTCCAGGTTGCCCCTTGCCCGGCCATCTAGATGGGCTGTCTAGATGGGCCTTTCATACAAGTCCATAACACAAACCAATCATACATGAACTAGTGACTGACGATTGTTCAATAAACCATTGTGAAGATTTTCCGTAGGGCTGGCTAAGGATATTTTATTTATCTAATTATTAGTTAATTTTCAGCCCAACTCTCCTCCATTTTAATATTCTTTCTCATAATTTTTTGTTATAACTGCTTCATAGAGATGAAAGAATGTCGTTTTTAATCATAAAATGTCTGCTTTCGCGGGGAGTTTATTCCTTTTGCGAGACCGTAAGAATATACATGAACCGTGAGAATATGCATGTCTTTGAAGATATTGTTGAATAAAATAATCGTGTATATATTTTTTATGAAAACAAAAAATATTGTAACCATTAAATAACCAACCTCAATTACACCACCGTCATGTAATGTAATGACAACATCAATAAACTAAGGTCAGTAAGGCGCATGCTGAACATGACATGATCCAGATCCGTATAAAATTAACAAAATGGTGCAAGCGAACATGGACTTACAACCAAAGTCATGGCATGGCCATTATAGGGGGGCCAATTATGTTTGCAGATAGCGGAGGCACCGGCACCGCCCCCTATCTTTCATCTATTTTCGGCTGCTGCTACACATTATTCAATGGATCAAGAGTAAATAAATAACAAATTGAATTATCATCATTTTTTATGCAACGGGGCTTTATAGAACAAAACTCAACACTGTGGACATAGGAGCCCCAATAATATCATGAGACTTTGATAGAGGAAAAAAAAAATTTACCCGATAATCATGATTTTTAGAAATATGATAAAAAAAATGAGTTTCTCGGAAATGTTACTAAAAAGTTAGTTGGTAGGTTAAAATATTCCAAAAAAATGTTGAGTTAATTTTTTTGATGCTATGTTTGATTGTGTTAAATTTTCTCATACCATAAGAATCCTAAAATATCACCTCTGGCTGGTATTCTTGGATGGTATTTTCAAAAAACAATTACACACACAAAATAAAATATCGAGAAAATCAGATTCTCGGGAAAATTTTAGAAATCTCATACTAAACGTAGATAAATAAAATTATCACCTTCATTTTTCCGAGAATTTTAAAAAATACCTTCCCTGAATAATATTAAGACAGCACGGGGTATATATGCAAAAAAAAAAAAAAAATGGGCGATAAACTATATGCACTTTAAATTAACCGTGTTAGTTACTTCCAAATGTAGCTTAGCAACCAATCTGTACATATAGTAGCACGCACATGTAACTACGAGTGACCTAGATGTTTCGATCTTAATTATATAGCACTACTTTTTTCGCATATGAAGTACTTAACGAGATTAACTGTCTTTTTATCGAGAAGTCAAATTAGTAATTCATACTCACTCTTATAATAATCAATAATTTTTTGTCACTCACAATGTTAATAATCAAGTTTCAAGCTCGATGGAGGCCTATGCCATTTCAATTCCAGGAAAGAACCGCAAACTGTTATTCTCTATTTCAAAATTATTATTGTTTGAACTTATGTTAAAAAGTAATTACATACTTATAATTAAAAAATATATATATATATATATAAGGGTAAAGTGTGTGTCATTTTAAAGGACGTAAAGTTGTGTCATTTTAAGAGAGAGAAAGAGATAGATAAAGGAGGAGAGAGTTGACAAAAAAAAATAAAGGTGTGGGTCCCACTTCTTTATGAGAGTGAAAGGATATAAATTGTGTAATTTAAAAGGATAAACACTCTTCCCAATATATAATTATATTTATTTACATAATATTTTTTACTTCTAATTCATGCTTTATTTTCAAAATAATAAATAATTTAAACAAATTAAGTGATAAATATTCTAAACAAAAGGAATTTAAAATGCATTACAAATGTTTCATTTTTTTATTTACTAATACGTGGTTGAGGGAAGACGTGGTTCTAATGTTAAAGGACTTAAGGACCTTGTGGTTACAGCCGTATTTTTCATGGTCCACGACTCCACGGGTTCCATGTTCTATGAACGTGATTCTCATGGATTGAACGTGATTCTCACGGATCAGTAAACTTTAATAGGAGAAAAAGTTCAGACCACAGCACAAACTCGTGACATGGGAATATTTATCATATTCATAAAAATTATACAACCTTCGATTTTAGTTACCTGCTAATAGATCCTCATTCCATTTCATTTCCGAAAATAAAGCTTACATATGGGAACGGAAAAAAAAAAAATTGGGCAAAGGAGGAATAATAAACGTTAACTAAGGTCATGCTTGTCCATGACGCATGTCTAAATCCTCAAAGGTTTTCTAAACCTCTTTAAGACTCGAGAGGTACACCATTCATGCCACCAAGAGGTGTTTGAAATTAGTGGGTGAATTTTTTGTCCTGAACCGTCGCTCGCAGCTCAGCAACATCAATTTCTTTGGTGTTCTCCGGTTTGTAGTAACCGGTGACGGGGTCTGGGACCCATGAAACCTTCTCAGAAGTTGCCACCTTGTCTTCCCCTGACTTGGGTGCTATCTTGCCGCTGATGGAGGCTGCTCCTCCCCTTGCAGCGCTTTGTGTCGTTGACGCGTACCCATGCCTGTTCCCCACACAAAACCATACTTCTTAATCTAATTAGTAATAATTATTAAGAAAATCACATAGAACAAAAAGAAAACTTCTTCTTAGCCAAAGTAGATGTAATTATGAAAGACATGATTAAAGCATGACAAGAAAACGTTGCGGTACCTTGTAAGAGCGTTGGAGAATCCATCAACCACAAGAGCAGAGAGAGCCTTGACGTTGGTGAAAGAGCGGGCCATTGGTATTTACTCTTAAAATTAAAAACTTGTGAGAAGGCAAGAGATTCAATTGATGGAAGTGGTTTTGTCTGAGAATGAATAAGAGAAAACAAGCTCTGCACAACAAGGACAAGAGGAATCTCTGTTGTCTCTAACGTTTTAATTTGACGAGTTGCAGGGACTGTTGGTTTAAACTTTATTTAATTAAAGAAAAATAGAAAATGAAGAGTCGTTTGGTGAAGGGGTGTGTCCTTAGGAATTTGTTAGTGGACATTAATGAGTTTAGAGTTTCTATGAAGTAGTCTTTATTGTGTTTAGCTTTCCTAAGTTGGTTATTAGTCATTTGCTAATGTTTATAAATAGCACCATGTAAACCATTGAAAAGTGGCTTGGCATATACAGTAATAGAAAGAGGTATATTCAGAAAGAATTTGTGTCTTTGAGTGTTTGCGAGAAACACCATTAGAGGACCTGTGAATTACAAATTGGTATCAGAGCTTGAGCCAATGGAAAATATGAGTAATAGTCTGCCAGTGCCCCGCCTGACAAAGGTGAACTATGAAAACTGGAGTATCCAAATGAAGGCCCTTCTACGAGCTTATGACAGTTGGGGGTTGGTGCAAAATGGGTTCGTAGAACCTGATACAACGGAAGGATATTAAGTAAATCAACTCAAGCAATTGAGTGTGTTGAGATCAAAGGATGCAGCGGCACTATTTATGATGTTTCAAGCTGTTGAAGGAAGCGGTGATCTTGAAAAAATTGGAGATGCGACGACGGCAAAGGAAGCCTGGGATATATTGGAGACAACTTACAAAGGTGCGGACCGTGTAAAGCAGGTCCGACTTCAAACTCTAAGAGGAGAGTTGGAGGGGATGAAGATGAAGGAAACCGAAGGAGTGTCGGACTTCATCATCCGGGTTCAAACCGTGGTGAACCAGTTGAAACGAAATGGAGAGGTGCTGACCGACTCCAGAATCGTTGAAAAAATTCCGAGGTCGTTGACAGATGACTTTGAGAACGTAGTATGTGCAATTGAGGAATCTAAGGACTTAGCTACGCTCTCTGTTGAAGAGCTAGCAGGTTCTCTTGAGGCACATGAACAGCGCAAGAAAAAGAAGAAAGAAGAGACACTGGAGCAAGCACTTCAGTCAAAATCAAATATCAAGGATGAAAAGACACTCTACTCTCCGAATGTCCAAGGTAGAGATCGTGGACGTGGACGTGGACGTGGACGTGGAAATGGCCGAGGAGGTCGTGGCCGAGGTCAGGAAGTGAAACATGAAGAAAGAGCTGAGACGAGTCAGCAAAATTGGAGAGGTAGAGGACGTGGTCGAGGTGGAAGAGGCCAATGGACAAACCAATCAAACGTGGAATGTTACAAATGTGGAAAGTATGGACATTATTCAAGAGATTGCAACTCGGACAAGTGTTATAACTGTGGCCGAGTTGGGCATTTCGCTAAGGACTGCCGAGATGAAAGAAGAATTGATGAAGCTTCAAACTTCACTGCAGAAGGAGAAATGAAAGATGGAGTTCTGATGTTAGCACATGGTGAAACTAGCTCGAAGGTTGAGTCGGAGTGGTACCTGGATACTGGTGCCAGTAATCACATGTGTGGTTACAAACATTTGTTCAAAGAATTGAGAACGGTGGAAGCTGGACATGTCTCTTTTGGAGACGCGTCCAAAATTGATGTAAAAGGCCGAGGTACAATCTGTTTCTTGCAAAGAGATGGACGAATTGGTACAATTCGGGACGTATATTACGTGCCTGAGCTCAAAAGCAATATTCTGAGCATTGGACAATTGATGGAGAAAGGCTACTCGGTTCTAATGACAGACCGAGTTCTGTTGTTGAAAGACAAACAAGGGCGTCTGATAGCCCGAGTTCAGATGGAGAAAAATAGAATGTACAAGCTGAGTCTGAGGAATATGGAGGTCGGCTGTCTGCAAGCCGAGGTAGAAGATAAAATGTCATTGTGGCATCGACGGTTTGGACACCTTCATTATGGTGGTCTGACCGAGATGATGAAGAAAAATATGGTGGTGGGACTGCCAAAGATTAACTCTGAAAGAAATTTTTGTGAAGACTGCGTATTGGGAAAACATGCGAGGAGCCCATTCCAAAGGATGGCGAGATACCGAACTAGGGAGCCTCTGGAATTAATTCATACCGACCTGTGTGGACCAGTTACTCCAGGGTCATTCAGTGGCAAAAAGTATTTTGTCACGTTTATTGATGATTTTAGTCGAAAGACTTGGGTGTATTTTCTGAAGGAAAAATCCGAGGTGCTAGAGGCATTTAGGAACTTTAAAGTGATGATAGAAAATGGTACTGGGAGGTACATCAAGTCGGTCCGTTCAGACCGAGGTGGGGAGTACGTGTCAACAGCTTTCAAAAAGTACTGTGAAAAACATGGGATAAGGCGGTTCCTGACCGCACCGTACTCACCTCAGCAGAATGGAGTAGCTGAAAGAAAGAACCGGACTATCCTGGATATGGTCCGATCTATGTTAAAGACGAAAAACATGCCAAAAGAGTTCTGGGGAGAAGCTATACAATGTGCAGTGTATGTACAGAACAGATGTGCACATTCAAATTTGAATGACAAGACTCCGCAAGAAGCATGGAGCGGATTGAAGCCCTCAGTGGGTCACTTTAGAGTCTTTGGGAGTGTTGCTTATGCACACATACCGGATCAGTTGAGGACAAAACTAGATGATAAAAGTAAGAAGTTTGTGTTTATTGGCTATGATGAGAAGACGAAGGGATACAAGTTGTTGGATCCCGTTAGTAAAAAGGTGCTGGTTAGCCGAGATGTGAAAGTGAATGAAGAAGATGCTTGGGACTGGAACAGTCCATCAGGGGACAATGTGGAACCCGGTAATAGATCAATTGAGGTCAAACAACCTTCGACCTATATCCCTGAAAATCCTGAAGTTTCTGATGGTGAAGAAGAGTTGAGACAACCAAGGATGAGGAGTCTACAAGATCTGTATGATTCCACCAGTGAAGCACACCTGGTATGTTTGTTAGCAGACTCTGAGGAAGTGAGTTTTGAAGAAGCAATTCGAAATGTGAAGTGGCAATCAGCCATGGAAGAGGAAATTAAAGCAATAGAAAAAAACAAGACGTGGGAGTTAGCCGAGCTACCCAAAGGAAGTCGGCCCATTGGTGTGAAATGGGTGTATAAAAAGAAAATGAATGCTAAGGGGGAGATCGAAAGATATAAAGCCCGGCTGGTGGCGAAAGGGTATAGGCAGAAGGCCGGCATTGACTACGACGAGGTGTTCGCACCCGTAGCAAGAATGGAGACTATCAGGCTGTTAATTTCTCAAGCAGCCCAGTTCGGATGGCCGATCTATCAGATGGATGTGAAGTCGGCATTCTTAAATGGAGTACTCGAAGAGGAGGTGTATCTGGAACAACCTCCGGGATTCATGAAAGCAGGACAAGAAAGAAAAGTGTTGAGACTGAAGAAAGCTCTTTATGGGTTGAAGCAGGCCCCAAGAGCCTGGAACACAAGAATTGACAATTACTTCAAGAAAGATGGATTTGAACAATGTCCGTATGAACATGCACTCTATGTGAAGAAAAAGGGAAGTAAAATTCTACTTGTTGCTCTATATGTTGATGATCTGATTTTCTTGGGTAATGATGAAGGGATGATTCAAGATTTCAAGAATAAAATGACGAAGGAGTTCGAGATGACGGATCTTGGTCTGATGAGATATTTTCTTGGTTTGGAGGTCAGACAAGACAAATCCGGGATTTTCGTTTCTCAGGAAGCCTATGCAAAAGGAATTTTAGAGAAGTTTAAAATGAGTAATTGCAACCCGGTTTCAACCCCTATGGAACCCGGTGTTAAACTTTCAAGATATGATGGAGGTGAAAAGGTAGATCCGAGTGTTTATCGGAGTCTAGTTGGAAGTCTGAGATACTTGACGTGTACGAGACCGGATCTGTGTCTGAGTGTTGGAATAATAAGCCGATTTATGGAAGAGCCGAGCTATACTCATTGGAAGGCGGCAAAGAGAATTTTAAGATATGTTCAAGGAACAATCTCGCAAGGACTTCATTACTCGAAGTCGGATAAGTACAAACTGACAGGATATTCGGATAGTGATTGGTGCGGAGATGTTGATGACAGGAAGAGCACGGCTGGCTATGTATTTTTCATGGGAAACACGGCATTCACGTGGGTGTCAAAGAAGGAACCTATTGTGACTTTATCTACATGCGAAGCCGAGTACGTTGCTGCTTCCTGGTGTGTTTGTCATGCAATTTGGCTGAGAAATTTATTGAGCAAGTTGGAGCAAGAGCAAGTCGGTTCAACTGAAATCCGAGTTGACAACAAATCTGCGATCGAGTTAGCAAAGAACCCGGTCAACCATGAAAGAAGTAAGCATATTGATGTCAGGTTCCATTTCATCCGAGATCAAGTCAGAGAAGGAAAGGTGGAGCTCACTCATGTTGCAAGCCGAGATCAAGTTGGAGATATTTTCACAAAGCCCCTGCCGACGTTGTTGTTTGAAAAATGCAAGAAGAAGATGGGAATGAAGGACGGTAGAGATATTAAAGTTTAAGGGGGAGTTTTGTTGGTTTAAACTTTATTTAATTAAAGAAAAATAGAAAATGAAGAGTCGTTTGGTGAAGGGGTGTGTCCTTAGGAATTTGTTAGTGGACATTAATGAGTTTAGAGTTTCTATGAAGTAGTCTTTATTGTGTTTAGTTTTCCTAAGTTGGTTATTAGTCATTTGCTAATGTTTATAAATAGCACCATGTAAACCATTGAAAAGTGGCTTGGCATATACAGTAATAGAAAGAGGTATATTCAGAAAGAATTTGTGTCTTTGAGTGTTTGCGAGAAACACCATTAGAGGACCTGTGAATTACAGGGACTTGGTCGGGTGTCATGTATATATAGGTAAAGTAAAGGAGAGGGCACGTGTTAAGGGTCAAGAACCCTACAGAGAAAAGAGAGAACTTTGAAAGAATTCACAAGAATGTATATTTCAGAATGGTCCTTTCTTTCGTTTACAATGGATCTTATATCTCCCTCAACTAACTAACCGCATGCAATCTCTCCAATGGACACCTGGCATCACATCCCAACTAACTTGCCAACTCACTAACACCATATGACTATTATACCCCTTATACAATATTAACAAAAGATAACAAACTAAGCCACTGATTACAACAGATTCAGAAAACTTAACTACAATTACACTACAACTCAACTACATAATCCTTGGCCCACATTGGAGCTCCCTTCTTCCTTCTACTGCACGTAACATTACCCCGGTCTCCCAAAATAACTTTGTCCTCAAGGTTCAGATTAGGATAATGGAGCTTAAGGAAATCTTCATCCTCCCACGAAGAATCTTCTGGCAAAGAGTGAGACCACTGTATGAGCCATTGGGTGCCTGATTTCTTGTTGTTGGAAATTCTGCGAGACATGATAGCAGCCACTGGTTCCTGGACAGGATAATTGCCATGACTAAATTCAGGTACCATAGGAATGAAATCTGGATGATTACCCTTAAAAGGTTTCAACACTGAAACATGGAAGGAAGAGTGGATCTTGCACCCTGCTGGAAGCTGCAACTGATAGGCTACTGGGCTCAAAATCCTGGTAATGGGAAATGGACCAAAGTAACGTTTGGCCAGTTTCTGGTTTTGCCTCCTAGCTGCTGTCAGCTGCCTATATGGTTGTAATTTGACCAAAACCAAGTCACCCACTGCCAAGGAGATATCCTTCCTATGTTTGTCAGCTTGAATTTTCATGTGATTTTGTGCTCCCTGCAAGTGATTCTTAAGCTGAGCAAGCAACTCATTTCTATGAACTAAAGCTGTGTCCACTGCCTCCACCTTGACCAGCCCTTTAGAATAGTAGGGAATGACTTGTGGCATCTTACCATATAGAGCCTGGAAAGGACTCATACCAATCGAAGCATGATGGGCTGTGTTGTAGTGTAATTCAGCCCAACTCAAATACAAGGACCACTTATGATTCTCATCTGAACAGAAGGCTCGAAGATACTGTTCTAAGTATCTATTAGTCACTTCGGATTGCCCATCAGATTGGGGATGGTAAGATGTACTGGTATGCAACTTGGTACCACTAAATTTAAACAGCAAAGTCCAAAATTGACTTAAGAAGACACTATCCCTATCAGATACAATTATCTTAGGAAAACCATGCAATTTCACAACCATATCACAGAATAGAGAAGCTACCTTCACTGCTGTATAGGGATTAGCCAAGGCACCAAAGTGTGCATATTTAGTGAGGCGGTCCACCACCACAAAAATAATTGTGAAGCTGCGAGACAAAGGCAAACCAGTGATAAAATCCATGATGATGTCTTCAAACACCCCATTTGGAATTGGCAAGGGCTGAAGCAACCCAAAAGGAGGTGTGGTTGCTGTTTTCACCATTTGACATATGGAACACTGTTTGATCAGTTCAGTCACATCCCTTCGCATATTAGGCCAATGGAAGGAAGCTGAAAGTCTCAGCAATGTGCGAGTTAGTCCAGCATGTCCCCCAATCGGAGTTGCATGTGCTTCACTCAACAAAATTTGCTTCAGACCAGAAGTGGAACTTAACAACAAACGATTCTTGTAATACAGCACTCCATCTCTTGCTGTAATATTAGGATCCACAGATATGCCATTACTCAACTTCGAATGCAGGGATAACAATTCAGGATCGGTAGTGTTTTCCCCCTTGATTTGTTCAATGATGTCAAAATGAATCTCAGTTGCTAATGACAAAAGAGTACCTTCCTTCTCTTCTTCATACATTCGAGAAAGAGAATCAGCCACCACATTGGCATTCCCAGGCTTATATTCAATAACAAAGTCATATCCCATCAATTTACTAGCATACCGCTGCTGTTCCAAGGTCTGGACTGTTTGAGAAAGAAGTTCTTTCAAACTCCTATGGTCAGTCTTGATGATGAACTTGGAACCAAGCAAATAATGCCTCCACTTCTTCACAGCCTCAGTAACAACAAATAGTTCTCTGACATAGGTAGATGCTACCCTCATCCTTGGTCCCAGTTTCTTACTGAAAAAGGATATTGGTCTGCCATTTTGTAATAAGACAGCCCCAATGCCAATCGAAGATGCATCAGTTTCAACTACAAAGGGAAGAGAAAAGTCTGGTAACAGAAGTACAGGAGTTGTAGTCATGGTTTCCTTGAGCAATTGAAATGCTGTAGCAGCCTCATTATTCCAAGTAAAAGAATCACTTTTGAGCAAGTCGGTTAGAGGAGCTGCTAAGGTAGCATATTGATGGATGAATCTTCTGTAATACCCAGTGAGACCAATGAATCCCCTAAGTTGCTTCACATTTTTGGGTTGAGGCCAATCCATCATAGCACTAACCTTTTTAGGATCAGTTTTAACACCTTCTCCTGATACAAGATGTCCCAAATAATCCACTTCCAATAAGGCAAACCCACATTTGCTAACTTTGACTTTGAACTGATTCTTTTGCAAACATCCCAAGGCCAATTGTAAGTGAATCAAGTGTTCATCAAAAGAAGCACTATAGATCAAAATATCATCAAAGAATACTATGATAAACCGTCTCAAATAGGGTCTAAACATCTGATTCATTGCGGATTGGAAGGTAGATGGAGCATCTGTCAACCCAAATGGCATTACCAAAAATTCATAATGGCCATCATGAGTCCTGAAAGCTGTCTTGAGAGTGTCTTGAGGAAGTAACCGAATCTGATGATATCCACTTCTCAGATCCATCTTCGAAAATACACTTGCTCCTCTTAATTCATCGAGTAGTTCATCTATAGTAGGGATTGGAAAACGATCCCTTATAGTTATCTTGCTTAAAGCTCTATAGTCAATGCACATTCTCCATGAATTATCATGCTTCTTCACCAGCAAAACCGGAGAGGAATAAGGACTTCTACTTACCTTAATGAAACCAGAAGCTAACAAATCAGCCACCTGCTTCTCAATTTCAGATTTTTGATGATGACCATAACGATAAGGTCTCACATTGACTGGCTTGGATTCTGCTTGCAAATTGATAGCATGGTCATAATCCCTGGAAGGAGGTAGTTCCTGTGGTACTTGAAAGACATCCTGATATTGGACCAAGATATGCCACACTGCCAAAGGAATAGTATCCTTAACTGTTAACAATTTTGTCATGCCCTCCTTAGCATTGGATTTCCCCACCAACATGGACATATCAGCAGATGGAGATAAAGCAAAGCATTCAGCAGAAGAGTTCTCAGTAATGCTTCCCTCTCCTTTCAAAACAATTCTCTGATTTTGCCAATTAAATTCCATAGATAGATCACTGTAATCATGGATCACCTTGCCCAAAGTACTTAACCACATAATACCCAGAATAATTCCTAGGCCAGTTAAGTCAATAATCCAGAGGTCCACTACAAAAACATGCCCCTGAATGTTCAACACAATAGCAGGACATTTCTTTTCACAAATCAGAAAATCCCCATTTCCTAAAAACACTCATTTTTGGGACCTTGATCATAGACAGGCCTAAACTGATAGCTAGCTCCTTTTGAACAAAATTATGAGAGCTTCCTGAATCTATGAGAATATGAATCGGCCTGCCCTGCATTTGAATTTGGAATTTCAAGGCTCTAGGATGTTGGTCACTCTCCATAGAATGCAAGGCTGCATCCATGTGATGTGAAACTGACTCAGTATGATCCTGCTGCAATTGCTCAGGCTGCCACACTATTTTCTCCTCACTATCCAACACTTCTTCTTCGGATTCCCCAACCATGAACAACATTCGACCTTTGCATATGTGCTTAGAATTCCACTTGTCATCACAAGTATAGCACAAACCCAATTCCCTTCGCTTCTGCAAATATTCATTAGATACCCTTCTAGTGGATGCTGGAGGTGGTAAGGCTAAGATGTTTGATTTATTGGTAGGGATAGTAGATGGCAAGGCTGGAAAAGTTGGTTTGTGGTGTGGTACAAAAGAAGGAGTGGAAATATGTGGTTCACTAGACAAGGGCTTGGTGTAAAATCGCTTGGGGGCAGATAAAAGAGACACACGAAGATTAGAAGTCTGGAAAGAAGCCAGATCTTCAGCAAGATCTTGAATTCTCATTATCAAACGGCGTGAGAACAACAATATGAAAGCACCAATGTTAAGGGTCAAGAACCCTACAGAGAAAAGAGAGAACTTTGAAAGAATTCACAAGAATGTATATTTCAGAATGGTCCTTTCTTTCGTTTACAATGGACCTTATATCTCCCTCAACTAACTAACCGCATGCAATCTCTCCAATGGACACCTGGCATCACTTCCCAACTAACTTGCCAACTCACTAACACCATATGACTATTATACCCCTTATACAATATTAACAAACAGATAACAAACTAAGCCACTGATTACAATAGATTCAGAAAACTTAACTACAATTACACTACAACTCAACTACATAATCCTTGGCCCACATTGGAGCTCCCTTCTTCCTTCTACTGCACGTAACAGCACGCGTGACGGTGTGAGGAAAGAGAAAATTTCTTGCATCATTAATGAATCCGTCATAAATTAACAGAAATGGATCCTCTCATGTGTAATTTAACATGATCATGTCACATGGGAGGATCTTAACCATTAATAATTAAATGAACGTGTAACTTACTATTTTTATATTTTTTTTCTCTTCTCTTACATGACATGATTATGTTAATTAGCACATGAGAAGATCTATATCCTAAATTATCATACTTTTCTGACACCTATTGCTTGTTTGATTCGTAAAGCCGTTTATATTTGCCTACTTTATTTTCTTTTTTAAAATTGATAATTAGATGAACAAAGCAATTCTATTAAAATCGGCTGTGTCATTAATTCGATTGATGTAATATTCGATTATTGATTCAATTAGTGAGTAATTGATTCAATAGTATAATTAGTATATATAAATCTATAATTCATATTAAAAGATTATAAATATACTCAAATAGCTAAAAGAAATAATAAATTATATATTATTATTCAATAAAGGATTAAACGAACATATAATTATTGTGATACCAGTATTTCATGTTTAGTAAACAACATCTCTTATGTATAATGCATAACTGAGATAATATTAGTATTATAGGTACATAACCTATATAAGTCTATAAGTAACAGATCACTCAAATATATCAATTACGATTCTTTTTTTTTAGAATTTTTTTTTAGGGAAACCTGACCGGGTCACGGATTTTCATTAAAACCGGTCAGGTCAGACCGAGTCGCACTAGGTCCAATGCATGGACAATCCGCTGCTTCACCCAGACCAATTATATGACTAATTTCCGTGCCAGCCAGCCCAGGCCGGTCCAAGTTTATTAACAATGGAACAAACATATAATAAAACGATATATATATATATATATATATATATATATATATATGAGATATGATCCTTTGATACCGATGTCAATTTTCTTTAGTTTGACACCATATCCTAACCATTAATTTTTGCTAATCAACGGTTATAATTTTTGGGTCAAATTTATTAATTAATTAGTAATTTGCAATAAATTATAATCGTTGATTGGTGAAAATCAACGGTTAGGATACGGTGTCAAACTCAAAAAGTTTGACATCGGTGTCAAAAGATCCTGCCATATATATATGTGCGTGTGCGCGCGCGCACGCTCGAAAAGTGCGTGTCATTTTAAATGACATAAGTTGTATTATTTTATAGACACAAAGATGTATCAGTTTCACTAGAAAAAAAATAAAGACAAAAAAATAAAGTTATGAGTCACATCTCTTAGTGTTTATGAAATGACACAACTTGTGTAATTTAAGATGATACACTCTTTTCCCAAATATATAAGGTTATAGAAGTATCATGTTACGGAGGAAAAATAATTTCAACAGAAACAGCCAAGAGGAGAAAGAAAGTGGACTGATAACAGAGAAAAAAACATATGGACCTGCCTCTTGACCGTGTATGCCGAAAAAAAAATCTCTTGTAACATGATACTTCTATAACCCATATATATATATATATATATATATATATATATATATAACTATTGTCTTTTATTTTTGGGATAGATATTCTATCTACTTTATTTTTCATATCTACCAATTTTTAATATCGTTAGATCAAAATCTCAAGAGGAGAGAGAAATAGTCAATTATAATTGAGACTCTGATCTAACGGTGTTAAAGAGTGATAGGCAAGACAAGCATGAAAAAAGGTTGGTAGGAATAACACATCCCTTTATTTTATTTTTATGTTTATGCTTTATAATAATTATTAGGGGCAAGATATACTTATCATAAAAAATGTTTACCGCCTTAACAATCAACTTAGTTACCGTTAATTTAACAGTTATGATTTATTGAGAATTATAGGGTTGCATTTATTAAATCCCAATAAACTCAAGAAATCATAACCATTAGATTGACGGAAACCAACGATGATTAGGTTGGTTGTACATATGATAAACTTTTGTGGTGGAACCACAACATGCATAAGACCATGTCCCCATGGGACGTGGTGGAACCACAACATGGCTAAACCGAGGACACGAAAGCTTACCTTGCAAACAATCAATTCAAGCCAAGAGTCCACAACCTCAAAGCCCAAACACAGCAGTATCACAATCTGTTATGGACCAATAATATATCTTTAAATATGCACCACAAGCATACAACTTAAAGACCACGTCTTTCCATTACGTTTTACGTCTTAAGGCTTCCCACAATGCCATAAGCCCTTAATCACATGATTCAGACTTAGTTCATTAATTACAAAATTTCAACTTTCTTAATTTAGGGTCCACAAACCCCCAAGAGCCTACTGTATCAACAGTGCAGCTACTGTTCTTTGAAATCCAAGAATATCCGGATATATGTCGGGGGCATATCCGGATATCCCATATCCAGATATCATATAACCCCATATCCGGATATCAATATCCGGATATTTCTCGAACACATATCCGGATATTTCACGACAGAATGCAGTTTCTGCATTTCGTGAAAACATCCACCAAAGGTCCAACTTTTAACACTTAAATACGTTAAAGCATGCATCTTTAATCTGTTTTAGGTTCACATACCCATTGGTTACTTGTTTAGCTTATTAAACATGACAAGACACAATCTTTAAGCCACAAAACTTAAGATCAAAGGTGATGAAGCTTACCCAAGCTTGAAACAGCCCAACAATGGTGCTCTTGGAGCTCACAAGTCAGCTCCAAGGTACTGACTTTAGGGAGGACGAAAATGGAGCAACAAGGTGAGTTCTTTCCTCACCAAGGAAGCTATTTGAAGCTTTTACAACCACACTCAAGGCTCCTAGACCACACAACACAAACTCAGCCCCACACCTTCACCAACACAGCTCTCTCAACTCAGAAAAAGGTCAGCAATGCAGTCCCAAGGCTAACTCTCACCCTCACCAAGTGTTTAGAATGATGAAACAAGCATCAAAGGTGATAACTTCACTCCCCTTAATCCTACCCATCCTAACAGCCTTAGGATTTGAGGCATGCAAGCTAGTATTGTTTGTTGTGAACTTAGGAAATATCTTCCTTACTATTCTTTGAATTAACTAAATTAATTAGGCTTTGCATATATTAAATTTAGTGGGACAACATGTTGTTAGGTCCTCCTTCACGCACCCATGGCCATGTTGAGTTAAAATTTTGAATAAATGTCATGAGCTCCTTATATGCTAAAATCGATTCTGTTGGGGTTGTAAACCGTAGGATTTTTCGCTCATAAACGTTGGTGAAATTTTTGTAAAATCAAAATAGTGTTAGGAAAAGCATCCTAAAAACCGATTAGGAATTAAAGGAAAAAGGGATTAAAAAAAACATACGCTATATGTAGGACATATGTAACGTACGAATTCTGACTTCTAACCTTGTTGCTTAGGTGCGCTAAACCCTTAAGACTTTGGACTATTTCGATGCTGCCTGGTAATTTAATTGTGACGCGTGAGGTAAGTGTATGGTGGCATTACCTTCTGTGACTGCTAGCTAGTACAGGATTGTGAATTGTTTCTCTCATGCTTTGGATTTGAATTCTGTATATGTTATTCGTATGCTGTTCATGGACTTGACATGCTGGGAATTCTGTTTTGGAGAAGTAATTGGCAGTCAACATTTTGATATTGGAAGTCCATGGAACATATGCTATATTGATTATTATTTAGTCATGCATACTCATATCATATTTTTAATTGTTTTGTGTGCGGACCATTACATAGCGTACATGCATAATTGTCATGCTGTTTACTGAAAATAAATATGAAAAATAAGCATATGTTTGAGCACGCATCATATAGGCATCCCTCCGGTACCAGGGTATGGGACACTTGGCTTCAGTCCGCTTAGGTCACAGTTGGAGCCCTTTTGAGGAGCCACCCAGGATTCTCCACTGTGTTTGTTAGTGATACGTGCACCGTAGTGCTATGAACGTACACTTTAGGCGTTATATACGTGTATTTGTTAGTGATACGTGCACCGTAGTGCTATGAACGTACACTTTAGGCGTTATATACGCAATATGATTAGTACTTTGGCGTTATATACGCACTATGATTATGATTAGTATTTGACGGATTTGAACTGATGATGCGACTGTTTTGTAATTCTGTATTTAGTTAGTACTGTTAATTACTGGTTTTGTTATCAAACTACTGGGATTTTTCTCACCCCTTTGGGGCTGCAATTTTTATAAAATCACAGGAGGACAAAAAAGCATATGAGGACGTGGTTATATGGATATTTGCTGTGAATTGTTGCTGTTTGGACTGCCTGTTGTTACTATTTTGTCTGTTGGATGACTTTATGATTTTAATATTTTGAGAAGCTTGAACTACTGTTTTGAACATGTTTTAAGTCTCTGTTTTTAAGGTTTTGTAATTTGTTTGGACCTTGGAAAGATTTTAAGTACGTTTGCAAAAAACAATTTCTTAAGCATTTTAAATGCTGATTTCCAAACTGTTTTAGCGAGCACCTTATGAGTTCTGTATCTGGGGCTACAGACCTCCATTTTACACATAATTTATATGCCCACGGAGCCCCAGATGTCTAGTTTCATATTATGTAAATTTTACAAAGAAATTCTGAACGCTCGATTTATTATGATTTTCGCAAGTCAGGTCGTTTTGGAACATTGCACTGAATTGCCTTATATTTTGCGAGTTCAGTTTCGGGAGCTAGAAACCTCCCAACGAAATAAACTTTATATGTATGGGAAGCCCCAGGTGTTTAGTTTCTTGTGTCAAAGAAGTTTTATCTAAATTTTTGTACTCTATTTTATACGAATTATTCAAGACAGCAAGGTTTTCAGGAAAATAAATAATTTTCAGCAAACTATGTATTTTTAAAGTTCCACTCTGATTTTCGTGAGCAACCAGTGTTCAACTTAGGAGTTTAATTATTAACTTAAAAATGCGTTTTCAGTATTTAAAGTAATGATGTTGGAACTCTAATCCGCTTAGCAAACAACTCTCTTGGATGCATATAAGGGAGGTGTCACATATATTGATTTTTTTTATCTAATGGCTCTTAGATGATGTGTCAAATTTCAAATTTGATATGGGTGTCAAAGGATCATATATATATATATATATATATATATATATATATATATATATATATATATATAATCATTGTAATACTAGTCCAACCAATGAACTAGAACTGTTACTTAACGAATGCTACATTAATATAATAAGAGTAAAGTGTGTGTCATTTTAAAGAATATAAAGTTGTGTCATTTTAATAGAGAAAGAGATAGATAAAGGAGGAGAGAGAGTTGACAAAAAAAATAAAGATGTGAGTCTCACCTCTTTATAAAAGTGAAAGAATAAGTTATGTCATTTAAAAGCATAAACATTTTTTTTCATATAACAAATAAATGTTAGGCAATTTTCTAGGATGGGATATATTCGGAACTAACATTTGCGTTCTTTTCCTGACAAGCTAAGTACGCAGATATATTTTTCTAGCTACGCAATGGATGCCAACAGGAAATGGAGAAATACTAACATAAGGTTTAACAATATCAACAATTACTTTTTGCCAACCAAAAAGGAGTAAAGAAAATCTATAACCATGGAACGTGGCTGATCAGCACCTAGCAGCTGAGAGGAAATGAGCTCTAGTGTGTGTTGACACACGCACATACAAAGAGAGAGAGAGGGGCTTCTGGTTGGCTTAATTTCAGCCAAGTGTTTTTCTGCTGTAATTAATGAGTTGAAAATAATTTAGAACACTAAATGATGTAAGTTAATTGGCATACGAAAGTTGAGTATAAAAGTATATATTTAATCTTTTTAATACCATTTTTGAAAGCAATTTAAAATTTTAGTCCTAAATCTATCTTAAATAAAATTATTTTTCGTGAAAAATTCATGTAATTTAAAAAAAAAAAAAATAACATAGGACTAGTGTAGACATGCATTGGTGATTGATTGCGACAGCAACTGCAATTAAGCTTTATCTACGTGCACCCAATTGAAAATGGAATCCCATCGCACAATTAGTTAATTACAATAGGGTTTTTTGCTTGTTTGGTCAACCACGAGTAAAAATGATAAGCAGTTGCCATTTGGCGCTCCTACCAATAGCAAATTTGATAGGAGAGAAATCCACAACAATTCACGGCATCTTACTAAGCACATTTTCAACCATTGTTAAGAAAATTGCACCAATACATCTGGAAATTGATAAATCGATTATATAACTGATGTAGTTGAAGTAATGGATCGGTCATATATCAGAATTGATGTGACCCGGTCTGATTCGGCTAATTTTTATAAAAATCGATGATCCGGTCGGTTAACAGGTGACCAGCCCGGTACCAAACAAAAAATTCCAAATTTTTTTTTCAAAAAAAAATTTATAATGATCATATTTTAATATTTTTTTACTTATTGACTTACATAAGTTATAGTTAGAGATGTAGTTTTCTGTTTATCCAAAAAAAAAAAAAGAGTTGTAGTTTTCTGAACCTAAAGCCCGGTATCACGATGATTATATTTTTGTTTGATCCTTTATTATATAATAATATGTGATTTATTATTTTTTATAAGAAAATATTTGAAATTTTTATCATTTTTTTAGTTATTTGAGTATGTTTATAATTTTTTAATGTAAATTATAAAATTGCATATAATTACCGGGTCATGCGGTTGAACCAGTGACCCAGTACCTCGATCGGATCAACGACCGGACCGGTTTTAATAACATTGTTTTCAACTATAGTTGAGAGGAGAACTGAGTTTTCTTATATTAAAATTTTACATGATTTGATTTTTTTTAAAAAAATTTATGTGTATATATTTTAAAATTAATAACAATTAAATTCTACTTATTTAATATATATGAAGAGATAGATAAATATAAAAATATCATATGATCAGCTCATGAGAATGAATTTTCTTATATTAAAATTTCATATAACCTGATTATATAAAAAATTTATATCTATATTTTTTTTCTTTTCATTAATAATAATTAAGCCCCACTTATTTAATACATGTGAAAAAAGAAATAGACACAATATGAAATTTTAATTTTAATATGAGAGGATTCACCACCATATTTGTATGAATGTGGAAGACCTATTTTGGGGCTTGAAAGACCTATGATGTATCGACACTTACACGGGACACTTCGACATGACACAACACTTCGACACATACATTCTAAAAAATGCTATATTTTGTCACATTAAGACACATTTTGATATTAAATAATTTTTAATATATTTATATAATTTACATTTAATACATAACAGGCTATAATAAATCATAAATCAATCAAATATTCAAATCATGATCGCCTAGATCCACTGATCCTGTAGAACCAGCAATCCCCACCAAGTAATATATATAAATTCAATGACCCACTTGTTGTTTTCAAGAACCTAACAAATACTAATAACTGCTCCTTATTGTACCAGAACCTAGCCATATCAATAACACACCAAACCTAGTCATTAAGTAATACCCAACACTCCAAACATCTCTCAAGACATAAATCAAACAATTGATAGATTCAAAACCCAAAAGTCAAAATTTAACACATTCCACTAATGCTACAAAATGCACAACACATGATAGATCTAATTCCAACCCAAAATCTGAAATAATAAAAATCAACAACTTTTGCCCAAAAATCAAACCAAAATCGATCCAGAAAAAATTTTAGCCGGAAAAATAAACTAACCTTGCTCTCGGTGACATAGTCATTAACATTGATAGCAGCGAACAAGAAAGTCCCATTAGCCTGCATATGATCAAGCATCTTAACTCCCGTGGTAGTCTCTTCAAAAATCCCAACGAGCCTCTCCTTCATCTTACAGTACCTCTTAGGATTGGTCTTCAACCCATCCCTGATGATAGTAAGCACACTCTGAAACTCAGAGTTATCGGTGGAAGACAGGTCGGATAATGGACCCGTTTTCTCAAAGAGCTCTTTGGCCTTAACACTGTCATGGATGAGCAACGTGTTGTCGTTGCCGTCATCAACGATGAGGTCAGGTCTGCCGACAAGGCCCCAATCAAGGGTGAGTTTGGTCCACCAGTAGTACTCTGGAGGGTCTCACCCTTGACACAACTAATCAAAAAAATTTATTAAATATTTTTTAATTTTTTAAAATTATAATTTTATTAATTTTTTACGAAAATGAAAAAACGTGTCCACAAACGTTGACTGCGTGTCGGACTCAGTCAAAGTCGCGTGTCGGGATAGTCAACATGTTTCAAAAAATTAACCACATATCAGACGTGTGTCAATATATGGCTTCAAGTTTAAAAGCTCAGCATCATCCTTGAGATTCAACTCAGCCCAATTAAGGGCTTCAAGTTTATTAGCTCGGCCTCGGCCTTGAGCTCAGCCCAACGAAGGGCTTCAAGTTTAAAAGTTCAGCCTTAGCCTTGAGCTCCAACTCAGCCCAGTGACTGACTTCAAATTTATTAGCTCGGCCTCGGCCTCGGCCTTGAGCTCGGCCCAACGAAGGGCTTCAAGTTTAAAAGCTTGGCATCAGTTTTGAGCTTCAACTCAGCCCAATTAAGGGCTTCAACTTTATTAGTTCGGCCTCGGCCTTGAGCTCAGCTCAACGAAGGGCTTCAAGTTCAAAAACTCGGCCTCGGCCTTGAGCTCTAACTCAGCCCAATTAAGGGCTTCAAATTTATTAGCTCGGCCTCGACCTTGAGCTCAGCCCAAAGAAGGGCTTAAGGTTTAAATGCTAGGCATTAGCTTGAGCTTCAACTCAGCCTAATTAAGGGCTTTAAATTTATTAGCTTGGCCTCGACCTTGAGCTCAGCCCTGGGAAGGGCTTCAAGTTTAAAAGCTCAACCTTAGCCTTGAGCTCCAACTCAGCCCAGTGACGGGCTTCAAATTTATTAGCTCGGCCTCGACCTTAAGCTTAACCCAACGAAAGGCTTCAAGATTAAAAGCTCGGCGTCAGCCTTGAGCTCTAACTCAGCCCAGTGACAGGCTTCATGATTATCAACTCAGCCCAGTGTAGGGCTTCAAGTTTAATAGCTCGGCCTTGGCCTTGAGCTCTAACTCAGACCAGTGAAGGGCTTTAAGATTAAAAGCTCGGCATCAGCCTTGAGCTCTAACTCAGCCAAGTGAAGGGCTTCATGATTATCAACTCAGCCCAGTGTAGGGCTTTAAATTTACTAGCTCGACCTTGGCCTTGAGCTCCAACTCAGCCCAATGAAGGGCTTCAAGATTAAAAGCTCGACATCAGCCTTGAGCTCTATCTCAGCCTAGTGAAAGGCTTCATGATTATCAACTCAGCCCAGAGTATGGCTTCAAGTTTAATAGCTCGACCTTGGCTTTGAGCTTCAACTCAGCCCAGTGAAGGGCTTCAAGATTAAAGCTCGGCCTCAGCCTTGAGCTTAGCCCGACTAAGTGCTTCAAGATTAAAGCTTGACCTCGGCCTTGAGCTTCAACTCAGCCTTAGCCATAGCTTCAGGCTCTGAGATCAAAATGATGACAGAATTGGAGAGATGTGATTCTAGCAAAAAGGATCACATTCCAATCCGAGAAGACGAAATTGGGGAGATCGTGATCCTAGAAAAGGATTACACCCCAATCTGAGATAAAAATGAAGAAGGAATTGGAGAGATGTGATCATAGCAAAAGGATCATACCCCAATCCGCGATAAATATGAAGACGGAATTGGAGAGATGTGATCTTAATAAAAGGATCCTTCCCTGATCCGAAAAAATGAAAAGAAAAGAAAGATGGAATTGGAGAGATGTGATTCTAGCAAAAAGGATCACACCCCAATCCGAGAAGACGAATTTGGAGAGATCGTGATCCTAGAAAAGGATAACACCCTGTAACATCCCGTTGTACACCGGTATTTTTAACATTAATTATGATATTAAGCGCAATTACAATCACAACAATTCATTTATAAAAATGCGAATAAACTTTTTCTGATTATTACGCGAGCAGTTGAAAACATAAAAAGCGTAATAATTAAAAGCTGTGACCGAAACAGTAAACTCTTGCGGAATACTTATCTATACTATTTTAATATTTTACTTTAGTTATAATAAGACACTAAGGGGTTCCCATAAACCCACTTAGACAATTTCAAACTTTTGCGTTTTCTACACATCCGAACATGGTTCGGTCTCTAAATTACTGCGGACGCACAGTAAAAATTCAGTCTCTCATATCTTGCTATCTTTCTCCCTTACTTAATTACCTTTCTAGAAAGCTATCACATGCTTGGTTTCGAGCTCGTTTGCTCCGGTTATCGCCGTTTGAAGTTGGACAAGCAAAACTGCCAACCAACCCCGAAACAGCTCCACACGTCCCTCACTCCTTTAATTTCTACACCTAATCCATTCATCCATTTGTTCTCAAATTTTTATACAATAAACTATACACCTCAATATTCGATTTGATATATTATACACTTAATTTGACTAAGAAAAGAAGAGGGAATAAATTTCCCAAAACGGTCGAGAACAGCCCCCAAGTGCAGGGCAACAACCTTCCATGGCCTGCACAGGGCTGCGGACCACTCTAAAAATTCTAAGATCGACACAATGTTGGGGACATCTCAAGCTTCAAAATGGCATAAGACACGTCCCTATCGGACCTCTATGGAGGGAGATATGCTCTCCCGAAGTTCACCTAAAATCTGCCAGTTCTACAGAAAATTCGCCAGAGTTTTCTTTGTGTTTACAAAAAATCCCAATTTGCACTAGTAGTTATGTGACCTCAAATTTACCTAATAATCATTATAGATCATTGGGTGGCACACACAAGGACCAGCAATGCCTTTGGGCTCTTACAACCCAACACAGTTCATATTTATCCCAACATAACTTACTTTAAATCCTTAAATGGTTTCAATCACCAACTTCAATTTCATGCATATTTTCATCATACAAATAATCATAAACTTAAAATAGGCCTAAAGCCCTTCCATCATAATACATCATGCATCATTTGTATAATTACAACATTTAACTTGCATGTTACAACTTACAACTTCAAACTTTAAATTAAACTTACAAACTCATACTTTAATTTACAAATTTAACATGAACTTTAAAGATATAAACTACTATGATAATGCTCCATGACTCATCCTATGGGCCTCTTGCCCGCCACTCCTATGCCACTACTACCTCCTGAAATAAAGTGCCCGAGACGGGGTGAGATATACGAATATATCTCAGTAACCCAAAGGTTCTGAATAAAACTCCGCCCAATGGTTCACTTCGATGCATATCAATACTATAAAACAACATTACTTAAAATGGGATAAAGCAAGGGATTTAGAGAAAAGGGGAAATATCAGAATACAAACTACGATGGAGCGGGCTGGTAGCTACCATACCACACAACGTCCTCGGCATATAAGCCTACGGGTATCATCCAAGGTGTGTTCCTAGAACCACAACCAAGGTACCCCTCCCATCCATATACACTCAAGACTTCCTAGTGTGCTCCTATCCGGATTACACACCACGACCCTGGGTCAACTGGAACTCCCTCTCGGAGACCTATCCAGTGGAAGTCCGGAACTTGCCCGAAGGCTAACTATCTATTGGCCAGTGATCCGGTACATAAGTACCCTCATAATGCTATATGCATGCTCATGCTGTTCTACACTACTCATACACACTTCCTACCATCACCCTCAACGGGTGTGGTGGAACACACAAGGGCAACAAGCCCCAATACCAAGAGGTTACCTTATATATTATTCCACTTAGCTCCGCAGCAGCTTATTCCTCAAACTTGGTACACAACAGAATGCCTACACAGAGGACATTCCCAATCACTTAGAACTCAAACAATACATGCTAATTCACAATTAAACATGCATTGGTTCAATCACTTACCTCAATCCACTTGGTCCAGGACCAAGGGCAATCCACTGATTCACTGTTTGGGGTTCAAGTCGATTTATGGCAACCTATGCAAACATATACAGCCATCAATATACATCAATTTTCATCAAAACAAGAAAAGCATGAAATCCTCCCCATCCTCCTAGATGGTTCGACCATGCTAGTGTTAATTTGAATTTTATTTTTCTAAATTTTCTTTCTCATTATATTACACACCCTAAGGTTGCCAAGAGGCTAACTCAAGTGTCGTTTCGCCGTTTTACGTCTTTTATTCATCGTTTTGCTTAATAATCCACTATATGACAATTCAACACTTAACACTCTCAATTATTTTTCTATAGGTTTTCCAATCTTCCAACCACCACACAACCCATCTAATTACCATTTAATTACACAAAACATCATCCCAATTATTTTTCCAACACAATTCCTCATTTTTCTCAATATGGCCGAATCATGCCCTATGGAAAGGATTTTCTTTCAAGTTTCAACCATTCCACATCTCATACAATCTCATATTATCAACCTACACTCATACAACAGCTCACCAATACACTCCCTGTGAAACCAATGCGCTTAAAATGAAGAGTGCATTCATGCAAGAGTTTTGATGATTACAAACAAGCATAGAAACAATGTTAGAGATAACACAACTCGCAATAATCAAAAGTCAAAGGAAACAATTCAAACAAGTCAACAAGAGCGAATCATTCAACACACAAGATCATTATCGAAACATGCTCCTGAGAACTTAGAATCCAAATGTAAAGGTAAATTGATTAATGATGCATAAATGAGCTCAAAGGATATTTAAATCCATGCATGCATTATCCATGTCATCAATTACTTGAAAGCCTTGATTATTATGAAAAAGATCCTTGACATACTCAATAACCCCAAAACATTTTATACAAGTCAAGGAAATACATAAAAGTGATTAGAGACTAAAAGGAATGCTTTACAACTCATAAAACTGCACAATCAAAGAAAGTATTCGAATACTACATTGCCTGTATTATTGTCTCCGTAAGATACATGTCTATGATCCTTCCTTGTAATTGAAAGAAATTTGGTAATGTCTCCCGTCATATGTCTTGAGCAACCGCTATCCAATACCCATTTAGATGAGGCACTTCTCAAACACACCTACAAAACAAATTCAACATTTAATCTTTGGTACCCAAATCTGTTTGGGTCCTTGTGTGTTAGTCATGGGTCTAGTTCCTTTAGGAACCCACACCTTCTTTTGACCATTAATTCCATTCTTTCTAATCTTACATGTTGATGCACTATGTCCTTTTCCACCACAATGATAGCATTTAATGAAGGGACTACTAGTCATGTAAGATGGTGATATGAAGAAGTTCTTATAGGATTTTTCTTGTACGTTAGTATCGAATCCTAAGCCGGATTTGTTAAACATGCATCTTTGTTTTCCAAGCAATGCATTTAAGTTGTCTCTACCACATGTATACTTTCTTAGCACATTGTTTAAGTCATCAATTTCATTTGTTAGCTTTTCACATGAAGCACATGATGATGATGATGCATGATCATTTAATGATAAACATTTAATGCAATTTGTGCTAGCATCAATCAATTTAAGTGTGTCATTTTCATCTTTTAATTCTTTTACTTCTTTGTTTGAGCATGCAATTTGTTTTTCAAAGGAAACAATGGTCTTTCTCATTTCTCTAAGAGATTTAACATGCTCTGAAGATTCACTATGTAATTCATCAAATAAATTTTGCAATTCATCATATGAAGGAGATATAGAAGAGCAAGTGGAGTTTACCTCGGATTCCGACTCATTGCCATCTTCAATTGTCATGAAGGACATATGTTTCATTCCTTTGCTTAAATCATTTGAGGCTTTAGAGTCTTGTAAGAAACATACATTTGCTTCTTCATTGCTTGAATCATTGGATGAGCTTGAATCTTCATCCCGAGCCGCATAAGCCTTCTTTTTATAATTTTTCCTATCCTTGAATTGATTCTTGTCACTCTTTTCTTTCTTTTGAAGCTTAGGGCAGTCGGCTTTGAAATGTCCAGTTTTTCCACATTCATAACATGTATGAGGAGGTTGAGAGGCTCCTTCATCCTTGAATCTTCTCCTTGGATTAGTCATCTCAAAGCACTCAATCATAAATATACAAAAATTAGCTTAATTATCATGCAAAGAGGTCAACTTATATGGAATTTATGCCGCAAATTCATCATAAAAATACTAAATTAACTCTCATTTGTGAGAGTTATCAGTCGCGTCAACAAGCTGTTTACAATTTTGTAATTTTCACATCTTTTACCTGTATAAACACAACCAATAGGTGAGAAATATCATTGACATAGAAAGAATCAATATAATAAACAAATATGTATTTAAATTGCTCTTTTATGACTCAGTTCTTATCAATTTTAACTTAGAAAACTACATCTGCCAGAGGCACATCACAGGGCAAAACAAATCGTGTTCTCCGGGATGCGATCTGTGCCCCCGAGTCTTTCTACAATTCATCTGCTCTCTCCACGACCCAGGTTAGGGAAGTGGAAGAATTAGAACTTTATTGTTTGAAGATGGCCGGATTGGCTAGAACTTTGCTAACCCTCAAGCAGAAGTATCTTCGTTCATTAAGCGAGGCAGCCGCATCCCGGGAAGAGAAGGCCAAAACATATGCTGAGCTTCTAAAGGTGAAGGATGATTTGTCTTCGCTGAAGAAGGACTATGATGACACCACTACCAAGCTGACCAAGATCAAAGCTAAATACGATAAGTGTCGAGATAAGCAGGCTGCTGAGGTCGTAAGGATGCATGACTTCCGGAGGATGTATAAAAAAGTGGAGGATAAACTAAAGGAAGCCGAGCGTAATGCCCAACTTTACAGCGGCGAACTTGAAAAGTTGATTGCCGGGTCCTTCTATATTACCTTGAATCAACTCCTAGTACTTAATCCGGATGTTTCATTGAACCTGGTCGGCTTGGATGCCTATGCATATGTTAACAATGGTCAAATCATTTCACCTATTGCCACGTCTCCTTCTCATACGTCAGCTGCTCAATCCGAAAAAGGTGTTACTGTTGAGGATGGAGAGGAAGCAACTAACCAGCCTGGGAGGGAAGTTGAGCCGATCGATCAATCCGGGAAGAAGGTTCCGACGAAAGAATGAAGGGCCGGAATACCAGTTGCGCTTGTAATTTGCTAGGGTCTGTTGGCCCCTTTTTGATTTAGCTTGAACATTGCCAGTTTTAACCTGGTTTTTATTTTGTGCATTTGAACACATCTATTTCTTCATAGCATTCGTATTGCATTTCTTACTTCTTGAATTTTACCATTGAATCATTTACCATAGAATCTATTTCTTCAATCCAGTATGCTTTCATCGAGCCACATTTATCATAACTCGTGTTTGCATTATATAAGCTTATATTTGAGTCTGAGTTACTTTATTAGTATGGTATCCGAGTTTGATTTATATTCAAAACCCGTATAGTAAACCTCCGGGTTATATAATAAATCGTATCCAAGTTGAACCTCGGGTTTTCCGGGTGTAACGTCAACTTGGATACATGTATGTAACCCGTGCATTTTATGAGTTTTATACTGGTTTAATTTATTCGAGTATCTTACACCATTTATTGGTATAATCTTTCAACCCGATTTAATCTTCTAAACCCGTGCATCTTACGAGTTTTTTATTTATGACCTGACCGAGGTCAAAGCATTGTACGGATTCCGCTTTATGTCATTCTCGATGACGCATGTTTGTTTGAATTACGCATTCTGGTAAGGCAGTATGAATAATGGATCTCGTCTTTACTGACTTGATCATTTGGTTGAATTTGAACTTCATAGTTCAATGTATCTAAGGTAAAAAACAATACTGTCATCTGCTCCTTTTGGTATCTTGACCAAAATGGAGAACATTTCGACTTGATCAGAGTCATTATGAAAAATTGTATTTGCACCTTAGATTTTGTATCGATGCATCAAAAGTAGACAAGGATAAATCTTTAAAAAGAAAATTTTCTCATTTATTGATATCAAATTGCAAACTACATGAATTTGCCGACATATTCGGCTTTAGATAAATCCCTAATAGAGAAAAATATAATTGAATAGAATTACTGCAAATATGTGAAGGTGGATCAGATTTAGTTGTAGTATATCTTCAGCTTATCTGCATTTCTGGTTCTCTTGATTTCTTTGCCTTCTATTGTTTCTAGGACATAGGCTCCTTTTTCGAGCTTCTCTTTAACCCGATACGGGCCTTCCCAGTTTGCACCTAGTTTTCCATCTCTGGCATTTTTATTGCCAATATCTGCTCTCCTGAGCACCAAGTCATTTTTCTCAAAGATTCTTGGTCTCACTTTTTTATTATATTTGACAGTCGTTTAGTGTTTTGCCATTATATCCCGGAAGTGAGCTGTAACTCTGACTTTCTTTACAAGATCTAACTCCTTAGTAAGCAGTTTACTGTTTTGTTGTTCGCCTTGTTCAAGACTGTTTAACCTTCTCCAAGAAGGTTCTCCAACTTCCACCAGAATCATGGGTACTTGTTCTGTAGCCGCAGAGGACAAACTATAGCTGTCGAACCCAGCTTTTTTTGGCATCAAACATTTGTTTCTTGAGGCCATCAAGAATGACCTTGTTTGCTGCCTCAGCTTATCCATTTGACTGCGGGTGTTCCACATATGCAAAATGATGTTTGACATGCAAGTCTTTCATCAGTTGTTGGAACTATTTATCAGCAAATTGTGTTCCATTATCAGTAACCACCTCACCGGGTTTCCCGAACCTTGAGACTATGTTCCGTTCAAAGAACCTTTTCACTCTAGCCGAGGTGATTGTAGTGACTGGTTCTGCTTCTATCCACTTTTGAAGTAATCCACAGCCAAAATCAACCACTTAAGTTGCTCCTCGGCAGCTTTAAAAGGTCCCAGCAAATCCATTCCCCATTTGAAGAAGGTGTTGGTATATGGGTGTCCTAGAGATAATCTTTTGATTAAATAAAGGACACTGTATGTAGAACTATTTGTTGCAAATGAATAAAAACAATCTTTATCCATTTTCATATTATGTCTCGATATTATTGTTAATATTATATGAACAAACTGGATAAACCCCTTGGAATAGAACAGGTATCTCTTGAGTATCTGTGATGAGATCACGATCTTGAGGATTCAAGGATATTGCACGTTTATTCCTAATTTTATGTTCTTAGTCTAGAGACACTGAGACTGGGGATCAGTGATCTCGGGTAAGACTAGCAAGACTTATCTACTTGTATATGGATACAAGGTAAAGACCTCATGTGCTACAGATATGGAGATGTCTTAGCTAAAGTCGTGGGTGGACCTATAAGAGTGTAGCTCGCACTGAACTGACCCAAAAAGAGACTCTATGAGGAAATCTCACAGATAGTATCATTAGAGTAGTCTCTTTATATTTGGGTATGTCTTTCCTTAGACCAAAGGTTATTACCTAGACTGTGTTCTAGAAGGCATGCTTTGATTGTATGCCTCGTCTGCCTGAAACATGGAGACTCATAGGTATACTGTTGGGCGTGTCCTGAAAGAGCACAGGGCTAGGGTGATAAGCTGAAGGAATTCGTCAAATCTCTGTGAGGGATTAGGTTATCTGTAAAATGGAGAAATCGGGATGACATTTACAGGGACTCGGGAATCTATGCATAGTAAAAGAGATCATGAGATGATCTGCCTTTAGAGTCAGTAAGTTGAAGATTCCCTATTTCGAATAAAGCTTACCCTAAACCGTAGGGGTTGATAAATTTCCTTACCCTAGGTTAATGGGAAGATAACCGAGACAAAGGAAAATACATACGGTAACCAAATATGTGTAATAGGATGATCAAGTCATTAATCTGACTAGCTCTGGGGCAACAAAGCATTGCTAGTGCTCTGTGTTGTCATTAATTGGGTTGTGGGCTTGTTGGGCCCGAGCCCATTTATGTCAGAGGCTAATTTGAACCTAATGGGTCACACACTAACAACCTATAGTCATGATAAACTAGCTTTAAAGGTATTGGGCCTAATAATGCTCGTTAGCCCAAGAAGCTGTTTGGAAGCCCACCTGATGTGAAGAGGGCACATGGATCATGTAATGGGCTTGGATGGTCCAAGACATTACTAATTAATTTAATTAGTTAAATTAATTATCAAAAATTTGAATTTTGAATTTGAAATTTGAATTTTGGCAATTTTGTTGGCAATTTGTTGGCAATTGGATGGTCAAAGTGAAAGTTGTTGGCAATTTTGAATTGCAACAAATCCTCCCACTTATGCGCACACTTTGAGGGATTTTCAAGTGAGGAAAATCTTCTCATTGTCTCCCTACTAAACAACCATCTTATGCGCACAAAGGATTAATAATTCCTCCTTAGGGTTTTCACAAGAAAACCTAGCCAAATCTCCTCATTCTACGCGCCACACTCTAGTGAAGTTTTCATGTAGAAGACTTCACTCTTCTAAACACTAAACCTAGCCTCCATCTTCACCTATTGAGCGCATAGCAAGCCTCTCTGTGGTGGTCATCTGGTGGCTTTCAAGAAGGTTTTCTTGCATCATTGACGAAGGGTGGTGTGGATCAACGTTAGAGGGTTTGAACCCGTCAGACTTGACAAGTGATCTCCCTGGTGATCAGATCGTAAACAAGGTAACATCATGTTGTCTTAAAGCATGAAAAACTTTTTGCATGTGTGTTTCCGCGAGGAAAATTTTTGTTTTTCCCTCTCACATGCATCAACCTTCAAGGCCAGTTTTACTTTCATAAGGGCCATGGAGCCGAGATGTATTTTAGTTCTTCAGGTGGTGAAAGGATTAACTTGGCGTGCTTCTGGCAGCTATCACATTTCTTGACGTGTTCTTTAGAATCTGTCTCCATAGTCGGCCAGTAATAACCAGCGCTGAGGGCCTTTCGAGCCAATGCTTTGCCTCCCATGTGATGGTTGTTGATCCCTTCATGTATCTCGCCCAAGACATATTATGCTTCATCCGAGTTTAAGCATTTTAGCATGGGTACGTGCAACCCCTTTCTAAATAGCTGGTCATTCATAATCGTGTATTGTGCTGCATCTTGGACCAGCTTTCTAGACTCCATACGATCTTCTAGCAATATTCCTTTTTCCAGATAACGCCTATTATGGGTTTTCTCAAGTCGTTTGCCGAGGTTATCACCATCACGCAACTCGGCATGAGAATGCTTTGTTGAACCACAGTTCTGTGGTTACCCGGACTTTTGGTGCTTGCTAACTTTGACAAGATATCAGCTCGGCTATTCTCTCCTTGAAGGATGTGAGTAACTTGTACCTCATCAAAGTCGGCCATCGTTTCCTGAAATTTATTCAAGTACTACATCAATAGAGGACCTTTGGCTTGGTACTTCCCTTCTATCTGCGAAGTTACCAGTTGTGAGTCACTGAAGATTTGTACCTTTCTAGCTCCATGTTCCTTAGCTTTTATCAACCCGGCTATTAGAGATTCATATTCAGCTTGATTATTTGAAGTTGAGAATCGTAAGCTCAAGGAGTGTTCAATTGTTACTCCTTTCGGGCTTTCTAGTATGATTCCAGCTCCATTTCTTTTATTGTTGGAGGATCCGTCTACGTAGACCTTCCATGCATCCCCAGACTCCTCTTGTTCCAGGTTTAATGGTGTCAACTCCATTATGAAGTCAGCCAAAGCTTGAGACTTGATGGCCTTCCGACTTTCGTATGCTAAGTCGTATTCACTAAGCTCAATGGCCCAGTTAGTCATTCTTCCTGCTAGGTCCGACTTATGCAACACCTGTCATATAGGCTGATTGGTCCTGACAATTATTTGATGCCCCTGAAAATATGGATGTAACCTCCTGGCCATGATCAGCAAAGCAAATGCGACCTTTTCTAACTTTTGATATCTGACCTCTGCACCTTGTAAGGCCCTGCTGACAAAATAAATCGGCTCTTGGCCTTCGTTAGTTTCTTTAATCAGGACAACACTTATTGCCTCCTCCCCCACAGCGAGATACAGGATTAGAATGTCTCCTGTGTATGGCTTTGAAAGCACTGGTGGAGTTGCTAGGCATTTCTTAACTTTGTCGAACGCTGCTTGGCACTCCGGGTTCCAGCCTTCTATTGCTTCCTTCTTTAACAATTTAAAGAATGGGAGGGCATTCTCAGCAGACTTCGGCAGGAACCGGGTTAGCGCAGCTAATCGACCGGTTAGCTATTGAACTTCCTTTTTATTCTGGGGTACTTTCATATCAAGTACTGCCTTGAATTTGTCGGGATTTGCTTTAATTCCTCTATGAGTTAGCATGAAGCCCAAAAACTTCCCAGCTAGGACTCCAAATGCTCATTTTACTGGATTCAGATGGATACGGTACTTCCTGAGTTTTTGAAATTTCTGTTCAAGATCCTCGACATGGTTCGTCATATCAAATGACTTTACAACCATATCATCAATGTATACTTCTACATTCTTGCCCAGCTGATCTTCAAACACCGTATTCATCATCCTCTGATAGGTTGCCTGTAACACCCCGTGTATACCCGGAATATTAACATTACATCGTATTAAGCGGAGCTTAATTAAAAATGCAGAATATTCTTTTTCTTTTCAATTATGACGTCATTATCAATTACCAACTTGATTACTTAATCAATTTCATAAAAAAACAATGTCTGTATGAAGATTGCAAGATAACTAACTGAAATACCTCATAACATAAAGAGAAGTGTGTATCTAAAATCACGGATCTACATCACGTAATCCGGACAATATCCTGATACATTATTACAACATAAAATAAAACTAAGAAATAACAAATCTACGTGGCATGGACAAACCCCATGCTCACCAAATAAACAACATAACCAAACAAGTCTCAACATAAAACTCCATAAACATAATGAAGCTAACAGCATATCAACAACAGGTACAATCAGCATATAATCAGCACTATCTAGTTCAACTCTGGCCTCCTGCTGTAACAGCCCGTTGTACACCGGTATTGTTAACATTGATTATGATATTAAGCGCAGTTACAATCACAGTGATTGGGTTAATTAAATTACGGGAAAATTTTTCTTTTAACATATTCCTTTTCTTTTACATCAATACATTCTCCGTAATCAATTAAAACCACACTATAATTGTAAATGCCATTTGCGGAATCATACACTTTCTAACATCATAAATCTTTCTTTTTATTCAGTTCGTTTAAACTCACCATCTTACTCTCTCATTTTACCAAGTTATAGTCCTTTACGTTATCTACGCGTGGTTTCAAACCACATATCATTTGGAGTTCTACCCATCGAGTTAAGCCCCTTTCTTTTAGTCTAGAAAAACCTGAATTTTCAAAATTTACACTGTGGTAATCGATTACCAGTGGGTGGTAATCGATTACCACCTGTCAAAAATGAGGCAGTAGCCAATTTTCTCAATCCTCTGTTCTGGTAATCGATTACCAGCTTTGGGTAATCGATTACCTCACATGGTAATCGATTACCAAAGGCCAGTAATCGATTACCAGTGAAGACAGTAGCCAATTTTTCGTCCCCTGTTGCATGGTAATCGATTACCATGCCTTGGGTAATCGATTACTATGCAGCAAAATGACAGATTACAGCATTTTAAGCCCCAAAAAGGGTGTGTAATCCATCCCCTAACCCCTTGGTACTCCACATAACACATAATCATATCCTAATGTAGGCTCTAGGCCCTTCCATCATGCATTCTCCTTAAGTTTAAACATCATTTACAAGGTTCTCAAATAATGGCCATTTACATACAAATATGGACCATTTTTACAACATTACTCATCAAGACTTCAAGGCTATGAATGTGGCAATGGACAAGTCCCATGCTCACTCAAAATATACAGTTATCCATGCCATGAATAATGAAACATAGACAAGACTTAGCATATAACCATGAACACTAACAAAAGCATGGAAATAACATAATGCAATATGTTCATGACCTAAGTCTCAAAATACTAATGGTATGCTATGTGCACTCCATAACTCCTCCAAAATGTCATGCAATCCCAATGCACCGCATGCCAATCCAATGTCCACTACACGGGCTTCTTGCCCGAAACTCCTCCCGGCTCATAGTGACCTGAAATGTGGTCCCCCAAACACGGGGTGAGATATACGGATATATCTCAGTAAACCAATGGAGCTAGAGGCTCTCTCCACTCCATGGCTCACTAAAATGTACAAATATGACATAAAGTAATATGCAAGTAAAACAATATCACCATCCAACTGGAGACACCCAAGAACATCCACTCATGGATTCATGTTCAAGGACTCCATCATATAACTCCCGAGACAGTCCCGGCGCCTCTCCCATGGTTGAGAAGACTCCATGGCAATACCCAACCGGAACTCCTCATGAGCCCTATCCGGCGGACGTCCCACGTTTGGATCATCCTGGCGCCGCTCCCAGAGTCGACTCCACGGCAAAACCCGACTGACATTCTCACAAGGATGAACCCAGCGGATGTCCAAACTCCACTCGTCAACTGGCCAGTGACCAAACAATTTTCACACAATACAAGCAATATGCATACAAGCACACAATCACATCATGTCATAACCACATCATCCAACCACAACCTTCCTCTAGGTGTGGTGGAGCACACTAGGGATTAAACCCAAGTTCCAAGAGTTTACCTTAATACGAGCAATCCGTTCCAAACGTATGCTCCAATTTAACTTTTCACAATCCCGACCGTGTGAGGCACCCTACAACATTCATCAAATCCAAATTACACCAAAACTCATTTTTCATGAAAATTCCTCAAATTCCTCTAAGTTAAAAACCTATATTTTTCACCAAAAATTAACATAGCATTTCTAGCTTACAAACATGATTCTAAGGCCTTTTCATCTAATAGCATTTTTCCATTTGGGCTCTCTATCATCACACATCTAAAATCAAAGCTTTGAACACCAATTCATAGATCTATGAAATCAACCATCAAACGACCACAAATATACTTACCAGGTGTTGGATGATCACCACCAAGGCTTCACTAAACCATTTGAAGATCAAAACTCCAAGAAATCTCCAAAAACTCAAGTGGGTCGGATCTGTTTTTGCTCAAAACGCGGCCAAAGAGGTGGATTCAAGGCTTCTAAGTGTTACCAATGGCTTTGGAAGGTTGTTTACGATAGATTTCAACACCAAAATCAAGCGATTCGGTGGAGAAATGATGAAATGGGAAGAATGGAGAAGAAATGGGGTTTGGCTTCCTTTTTTCACAAAGAGCGCGCGAGAGATGGAGAAGAAAGAAGAGGAAAGAAGGAAGAAAAAGAGGGTGGGCCAAGTGACTTCGGTCACACGGGTCCCACACGCGATCTAACTTTAACTCCGATAAAAATTCCGATCATAAATTCTTAATCTACATATTTTTCCAGTCCATGACATATTTTTATTTCTCCAAAATATTGATAAAAATTTCACACCTATTGGTACACTCACACCTCAGTATTTTAACACTAAAAAATCACTATTCATCAATTTTTCCCAAATTTGCCTATTTACTCAATTTTCCGCCCTGATTCCATTTCCAGCATTACTTTTGTCATTTGAAATCTCTAACTCAGTATTTTTGCCTCATATCACACGGTTGGCAATTTACCATTTTGCCCTTTTTTGCCCATTTGGCCATAATCCTTGGATTTTCACTAATCCACCAATTTTCATTTCTCAGTATAATATTAAAATAAACATTTAAATATTTGAGGTGTTATATTCACCCCACCTTTTTGAAATTTTGTCCGCAAAATTAAATCATACCTGCTCACTAACTCAGGATACAGCCGGAGAATCTCGTCCTCCCGCTCCCAAGTAGCCTCCTCAGGTGTGCGGCCTTCCCACTGAATCTTCAGCATGGGAATCACTTTACTTCTCAATCGTTTTTCACTGCGATCCAAAACTGCAATAGGACCAATGGGAGTCTTCAAGTTCTCCCTGATTTCAATAGTATCCGGCATCACCACATGTGATTCATCCGGAACATAACGTCGCAACTGCGACACATGAAAGACATCATGTAAATTAGACAACTGCGGGGGTAAGGCAAGCTGGTAGGCCACCAATCCTACTCTTTTCATAATCTGATATGGCCCAATGAACCGTGGACTCAGCTTCCTCACACCCAACGCACGGCCAACACCTGTGATCGGCGACAAACGTACAAAAACATGGTCACCTTCCTCAAATTCCAGCGGTCTATGCTTATTATCATAATAGCTCTTCTGCCGATTCTGTGCCTGTTTCAATTTTTCTCTGATCATTTCAATTTGCACTGTCGTTTCCTGCACAAAATCCGGACCAAATCTTTCTTTATCGCCTACCTCAGTCCAACATGTGGGCGTACGACACCTCCTGCCATACAAAACCTCGTATGGTGCCATACCCAGACTGGAATGAAAACTGTTATTATAAGAAAACTCCACCAGTGGTAAGTACTTATCCCAAGCATTACCCTGTTCCAGTGTGCAAGCTCTCAGCATATCCTCAAGTGTCTGTATGGTCCTTTCAGTCTGACCATCAGTCTGCGGGTGATAAGCAGTGCTCAGTCGAAGCTGGGTGCCAAAAGCCTGCTGCAAAGCTCCCCAAAATCGTGAAGTAAACTTCGGGTCCCGATCACTCACAATGCTAATCGGTATCCCATGGAGTCTAACAATCTCCTTTACATACAATGTAGCCAACTTCTCTGTGGTGTAATCCACTCGTAGCGGTAGAAAATGTGCAGACTTCGTGAGTCGGTCCACAATAACCCAAATCGAATCATAACCAGCTTGAGTTCGCGGTAATCCCACCACAAAATCCATTGAAATACTTTCCCATTTCCATTCAGGTATATCCAGCGGCTGAAGTAATCCAGCAGGTTTCTGATGCTCTATTTTTACTTTCTGGCACACCAAGCACTTAGATACGTACTCGGCAACATCTCTTTTCATCCCAGGCCACCAGAACTTAACTTTCAAATCTTGGTACATTTTTGTGGCACCTGGGTGGATAGCATATTGACCCTTATGGGCCTCAGTCATAACTTCCTCAGCAAGTTCCTTGGGCACAACAATCCTGCCCTGATATAATAATAATCCCTGTTCATTAACAGATATGCCACTCTGGCCTTTCAAATACTTTATACTTTCATTTCTGATTTGAGTCTCTTTAATCTTCTCGTGCAGCTCGTTCTCAATCCGAGTCAACTCCATATCACACATTCTTCCTGCAAAGAAATCCGTTATTTTCATATCACGGAATTGCTCAATCACTTCATTGTCCCACATCATCATATGAGATAAGTTAACAGACTTCCTACTCAATGCATCTGCCACAACATTAGCCTTTCCCGGGTGGTATTTCAGCTCAAAGTCATAATCTTTCAAGAATTCAACCCATCTACGCTGCCTCATATTCAGCTCCTTCTGATCAAACAAATATTTCAAGCTTTTATGGTCGCTGAACACAGCAAATTTCATCCCATACAGAAAATGCCTCCAAATTTTCAAGGCAAAAACAATAGCAGCCAATTCTAGGTCATGCGTCGGATAATTTTCTTCATGTGGCCTTAACTGCCTAGACGCATATATAATCACTTTTCCTTCCTGCATCAGCACGCTCCCTAAACCTTTCTTAGAAGCATCACAATATAATACAAACTCACCCTCCGGATCAGGTAAAGTCAACACCGGAGCAGTGGTCAATTTCTCTTTCAGTAGCAGAAAATAGTCCTCACATTCCTGGGTCCACACAAAAGGAGTATCCTTTCGTGTCAATCGGGTCAACGGTAGAACCATTGCAGAAAATCCCTGTATAAATCGGCGATAATAGTCAGCAAGCCCCAGAAAACTTCTAATTTCAGTCACAGTCTTAGGTCGTTCCCAGTCACTCACCGCTTCAATCTTGCTTGGATCCACTGCAACACCACTTGCAGAAATAACATGACCCAAAAATTGCACCTCAGACAACCAGAATTCACACTTAGACGGTTTAGCATATAACTTCTTGTCTTTCAACACCTGCAACACTGTCCTCAAATGGTCGACGTGCTCCTCCTTACTCTTAGAGTAGATCAAAATGTCATCAATAAAAATAATTACAAACTGGTCCAAAAACGGTTTGAAAATGCGGTTCATATAGTCCATGAACACCGCCGGGGCATTAGTAAGCCCAAAGGGAATCACTTGATATTCAAAATGTCCATATCTGGATCGGAAAGCTGTTTTAGGTACATCCTCCGGTTTAATCCGAATCTGGTGATATCCGGACCGGAGATCAATCTTTGAAAATACGCAGGCATCCCTCAACTGATCTAATAGATCATCAATACGTGGTAATGGGTACCGGTTCTTAATAGTCACTTTATTCAGCTGTCGGTAGTCAGTGCACAATCTCATGCTACCATCCTTTTTCTTTACAAATATTACCGGTGCTCCCCACGGAGACACACTCGGCCTAATAAAATTCTTCGCAGACAGTTCTTCAATGTGTTTCTTCAATTCAACCAACTCAAGTGGCGACATCCGATATGGAGCCAAGGAGATCGGCCCCACACCAGGCAATAAATCAATCGAGAATTCAATCTCTCTCTCAGGTGGGAATTCCAGTATCTCATCCGGAAATACATCCTCAAACTCATTAACAACTGGAATAGTAGAAATCTCCTCCTTTTTATCACCCACCAATCCACCCAACAAGACATAACCCAAATCTCCAGCCTTCAAGGCTTTCACAGTTTGACTTACAGACAAATACAGAGACGGACAAACAGACGGCCTCTCGTGAGATAGCAACAACCTCTTTCCGCAGCAATCGATCATTGCGCAGTTCCGAGACAACCAATCCATCCCCAAAATCAAATTGACAGAGGCCAGGGGTAAGATAATTAAATCAATGGTGTAACCCCTGCCTAAATAGGTGAATTTCACATCTTCACAAATCCAAGACGATTCACTAACCTCTCCGGTAGCGGTAGTAATACGCATCGGAGGAACCATTCGTGTTACCTTTAAGTCCAACGCCTTAGCCACATAGTCCACCACAAATGAATGTGTCGCTCCCGAATCAAACAACACAGATAAATCAACATTAGAGAGAAAAATTATACCTTTAACCAAATTCGGAGCCTTTTCAGTACGTTGCGCATTAGTAGTATAAACTCGTCCCACAGTAGGAACAACAGCAATAGGAGCAGCAGTAGTAGTAGTAGCTGGCGGCAAGGCCTGCAGATTCGCAGCCTGCCCCGAAGAAGATGGACAATTTCTAGCAAAGTGGCCACTCTGACCACATCTAAAACAGTTCGACGTACCAGCACCACATACACCTCTGTGGTATTTCCCACACTTCCCACATTGTGGGGTAAAATATCTGTTCGAAGCACCACCACCACCAGTATTTCCACCCCTCTTGAACTGCCCAGGAGGCTGCCTCACATGCAACCCCCTACCTCTATTATTATTATTGAAACCTCCTCTATTAGCATTACCAGAAGGACCAGGTGTCCTCTTAACATCTTGCTCTTTTGTCGAATCAGATTTCGGATATCTTCCATAAACAGTCTCGACCCTTTTGCACTGGGTCACCAAATCAGCAAAGTTTCTCACCGCAGTATTAGACATCCTCTTAGCAATCTTCTCACTCAGCCCTCTTTGAAATTTAGCTGACAAGAATTCCGGAGTAGGTAGAGTACCTCCATAATTAGCAAACTTCACAAGCTCATTAAATTTTGCCACATAGGCATCCACAGTCATAACTCCCTGTACCAAATTATCGAATTCACCTTGCTTTGCCTCCCGAACATCACGGGGAAAATATTCTTCATGAAATAATCCTTCAAACATAGTCCAAGTAAGAACCTCACCCTGAATAACAAATGGGCGAGACACATTGTCCCACCACTCTTGGGCATCACCCTCAAGCATATAAACAGAATACAATAACTTCTGCGGATCTTGGCATCTCATCACCTGGAAAATCTTATCCATACCTCTCAACCAAGCAGTAACCTCCTTCGGGTCCCTTGACCCCAGAAATGCGGGTGGCTTATGTTTCCTAAAAGATATGAGCCTACGCTCATCATCAGCATTATCAAGCACCTGCCCAGCAGCCCCAGTAGATTGGGCAACAGATGATGGATCAGGAACATAACTAGGGTCAGTAGTAGTATGATGACTAGCCTCACCAGTGTGGTGACTAGCCCCACTCTCCCCCTGTTGAGGAGTAACAGATGGCGTCGGTGTAGGAGTCACCGTAGCCGTGTGTGGAGGTGTATTATCCCTCCTAGGACGACCTCTATCCGCCCTCATCTTAGCCATAAAGGCCTGCATCATATCCTGATTAGTTTTCATCAGGTTCTCAGTCATATTTCTATTTGCAGTTGTTTCCGCCTGCAGAGCATTCAGGACTGCAGTGACCGGATCCGGTGGCAAAGGACCTGCACCACGTGCCCCACGGCGACCTCGTGCCCTACTCGTGATATCTGTACATGTAACACAAAGGAATGAGTTGATCAGACCCACACTGAGGAATCACATATACATTAATCATAAATAGTTCACAGATAGCTATGGCACACAAGATACAATATACACAACAATCAGAGTTCCGTAAACAAAACTGCTCTGATACCATAAAATGTAACAGCCCGTTGTACACCGGTATTGTTAACATTGATTATGATATTAAGCGCAGTTACAATCACAGTGATTGGGTTAATTAAATTACGGGCAAATTTTTCTTTTAACATATTCCTTTTCTTTTACATCAATACATTCTCCGTAATCAATTAAAACCACACTATAATTGTAAATGCCATTTGCGGAATCATACACTTTCTAACATCATAAATCTTTCTTTTTATTCAGTTCGTTTAAACTCACCATCTTACTCTCTCATTTTACCAAGTTATAGTCCTTTACGTTATCTACGCGTGGTTTCAAACCACGTATCATTTGGAGTTCTACCTATCGAGTTAAGCCCCTTTCTTTTAGTCTAGAAAAACCTGAATTTTCAAAATTTACACTGGGGTAATCGATTACCAGTGGGTGGTAATCGATTACCACCTGTCAAAAATGAGGCAGTAGCCAATTTTCTCAATCCTCTGTTCTGGTAATCGATTACCAGCTTTGGGTAATCGATTACCTCACATGGTAATCGATTACCAAAGGCCAGTAATCGATTACCAGTGAAGACAGTAGCCAATTTTTCGTCCCCTGTTGCATGGTAATCGATTACCATGCCTTGGGTAATCGATTACTATGCAGCAAAATGACAGATTACAGCATTTTAAGCCCCAAAAAGGGTGTGTAATCCATCCCCTAACCCCTTGGTACTCCACATAACACATAATCATATCCTAATGTAGGCTCTAGGCCCTTCCATCATGCATTCTCCTTAAGTTTAAACATCATTTACAAGGTTCTCAAATAATGGCCATTTACATACAAATATGGACCATTTTTACAACATTACTCATCAAGACTTCAAGGCTATGAATGTGGCAATGGACAAGTCCCATGCTCACTCAAAATATACAGTTATCCATGCCATGAATAATGAAACATAGACAAGACTTAGCATATAACCATGAACACTAACAAAAGCATGGAAATAACATCATGCAATATGTTCATGACCTAAGTCTCAAAATACTAATGGTATGCTATGTGCACTCCATAACTCCTCCAAAATGTCATGCAATCCCAATGCACCGCATGCCAATCCAATGTCCACTACACGGGCTTCTTGCCCGAAACTCCTCCCGGCTCATAGTGACCTGAAATGTGGTCCCCCAAACACGGGGTGAGATATACGGATATATCTCAGTAAACCAATGGAGCTAGAGGCTCTCTCCACTCCATGGCTCACTAAAATGTACAAATATGACATAAAGTAATATGCAAGTAAAACAATATCACCATCCAACTGGAGACACCCAAGAACATCCACTCATGGATTCATGTTCAAGGACTCCATCATATAACTCCCGAGACAGTCCTGGCGCCTCTCCCATGGTTGAGAAGACTCCATGGCAATACCCAACCGGAACTCCTCATGAGCCCTATCCGGCGGACGTCCCACGTTTGGATCATCCTGGCGCCGCTCCCAGAGTCGACTCCACGGCAAAACCCGACTGACATTCTCACAAGGATGAACCCAGCGGATGTCCAAACTCCACTCGTCAACTGGCCAGTGACCAAACAATTTTCACACAATACAAGCAATATGCATACAAGCACACAATCACATCATGTCATAACCACATCATCCAACCACAACCTTCCTCTAGGTGTGGTGGAGCACACTAGGGATTAAACCCAAGTTCCAAGAGTTTACCTTAATACGAGCAATCCGTTCCAAACGTATGCTCCAATTTAACTTTTCACAATCTCGACCGTGTGAGGCACCCTACAACATTCATCAAATCCAAATTACACCAAAACTCATTTTTCATGAAAATTCCTGAAATTCCTCTAAGTTAAAAACCTATATTTTTCACCAAAAATTAACATAGCATTTCTAGCTTACAAACATGATTCTAAGGCCTTTTCATCTAATAGCATTTTTCCATTTGGGCTCTCTATCATCACACATCTAAAATCAAAGCTTAGAACACAAATTAATAGAGCTCTGAAATCAACCATCAAAAGACTACAAATATACTTACAATGTGTTGTATGATCACCACCAAGGCTTCACTAAACCATTTGAAGATCAAAACTCCAAGAAATCTCCAAAAACTCAAGTGGGTCGGATCTGTTTTTGCTCAAAACGCGGCCAAAGAGGTGGATTCAAGGCTTCTAAGTGTTACCAATGGCTTTGGAAGGTTGTTTACGATAGATTTCAACACCAAAATCAAGCGATTCGGTGGAGAAATGATGAAATGGGAAGAATGGAGAAGAAATGGGGTTTGGCTTCCTTTTTTCACAGAGAGCGCGCGAGAGATGGAGAAGAAAAAGGAGGAAAGAAGGAAGAAAAAGAGGGTGGGCCAAGTGACTTCGGTCACACGGGTCCCACACGCGATCTAACTTTAACTCCGATAAAAATTCCGATCATAAATTCTTAATCTACATATTTTTCCAGTCCATGACATATTTTTATTTCTCCAAAATATTGATAAAAATTTCACACCTATTGGTACACTCACACCTCAGTATTTTAACACTAAAAAATCACTATTCATCAATTTTTCCCAAATTTGCCTATTTACTCAATTTTCCGCCCTGATTCCATTTCCAGCATTACTTTTGTCATTTGAAATCTCTAACTCAGTATTTTTGCCTCATATCACACGGTTGGCAATTTACCATTTTGCCCTTTTTTGCCCATTTGGCCATAATCCTTGGATTTTCACTAATCCACCAATTTTCATTTCTCAGTATAATATTAAAATAAACATTTAAATATTTGAGGTGTTATACCTGCCCCCTGAGGCCTCAACATTACCTGAACCTGAAATAAGCGTCCCCAAATGTGGGGTGAGATCTCTAATCAAAGAAATCTCAGTAAGACTCAAGGATCTTCCACCCCAAGCTCACTTACATGTGCAATATAAGTTCTAAAAGCAGTAATTCAATATAAGTTCCAAAACTATGCAGTGCAACAGATATCTATGACATGTGTGTTTATCACTATCTACTGGCCAGAGAAATGCAGGAATACGTCTATACCCACATGAGTACAAGGAACACCGTTTGCACCTCACCCACAGCCTCACCATCTTGTATGTAGTATATACTCAGGCTTACCGTATAGGTGGACATCACATGCATATCATAAAAGCATATTACATATAATAGCTCAACAACATTTCCAAAACATCAAAGCATGTAACACAGTATGCATAAACCACATCCCCATGGGACATGGTAGAACCACAATATGGCTAAACCGAGGACACGAAAGCTTACCTCTTAAGCTAGCTATCCAAGCCACAAGCTCAAAGTCCAAACACAGTAGTATTACAATCTGTTATGGACCATTAACATATCAATAAACATGCATCTCAAGCATACAATAAAAAGACAACGTCTTTACTTTACGTTTTACGTCTTAAGGCTTCTAACAAAGCCACAAGCCCTTAATCATATGATTCTGACTTAGTCCATTAATTACAGAAGTTCAACTTCCTTAATCTAGGGTCCACAAACCCCCAATAGCCTACTGTATGAACAGTAAAGCTACAGTTCTTCGAAATCCCAGAATATCTGAATATTCCTCGGTGCATATCCGGATATGCAATATCCGGATATCTCACTGAACATATCCGGATATACAATATCCGGATATCCAGATCCCATATCCGGATATCAATATCCGGATATCTGCTCGACAAATATCTGGATATTTCATGACAGAATGCAGTTCTGCATTTTCGTGAAGATATCCATCCAAGGTTGGGTTTTTACCGATTAAAGACCCTAAAGCATGCATTTCTAGGTGTGTTTGACATTACACAACGTTAAGTTATCATCTTTTAGCCTTTACATGCATCAAGGTTCCATTTTTAAGCATAAAAACTCAAGTTCAAAGGTGGTGATCATACCACAAGCCAAAATAGAGGTGGATGATGCTCTTGGAGCTCTCTCAACAGCTCCAAAACTCAGGTCAAACAATGTGTACGAAAACGCCACAAAGTGTAACAGCCCGTGTTAACCCGGATTGTTAACACATTATCGTATTAAGCCACGCTTAATTAAAATGCGGAATAACTTTTCTTTAATTCAATTATGACGTCATTATCTTAACCAACTTGATTACTTAATCCTTTTCATAAAAATACTGCCTGTATGTAAATTGCAAGACAAATAACTGAATACCTCGTACATAAATATAATGTGAGTATCTAAAACCACAGGACTACAACATGCAGCCTGGGTCAAAATCCTGATACTTTAATTACAACAGCGAAATAAAAGACATAGTCAAACCATGTGGCATGGACAAACCCCATGCTCACCAAATAAGGCAACAATGCCCACAAACAGTCTCAACATAACTTAACGGAAAACATAACGACAGTCAAATAAACAGCAATCCACAACCAGCAAGTCAGCATGTCATAAATATCAACTCAGCTCTGGCCTCCTGCCACCTGAGCCCTCAACATTACCTGATCCTGAAATAAGCATCCCCAAACGTGGGGTGAGATCTCTAACAAGAAATCTCAGTAAGACAAGGGGTCCTCAAGGAGTCTCCACCCCAAGCTCACTTACATGTGTAATATAAGTTCTAAAAATAGTATTTACAATATAAGTTCCAAAATCATGCGATGCAGCAATTAATCATGCCATGTGTGCTTTCAAATCTACTGGCCAGAGAAATCTAGGAATACGTCTATGCCTACATGAGTACATGGATACTACCTGCACCTCACCCACAGCTTCTCCATCTTGTATGTACTACATACTCAGGATTGCCGTCTAGGTGGACACCACATGCATCTCATAAAAGCTCATTGCATATAAATAGCTCAACAGCATTTCCAAAATATTAAAGCATGTAACACAGCATGCATAAACCCATCCCCATGGGACATGGTGGAACATCAAAATGGCTAAACCGAGGACACGAAAGCTTACCTTGCAAGCTAGCTATCCAAGCCAAGAGTCCAACCACTCACAAGTCCACAAACAGCAGTATCACAATCTGATATGGACCGATAATACATCAACATTTATGCACAATAAGCATATAACTTAAAGACTACGCCTTTCCTTTACGTTTTACGTCTTAAGGCTTCCAACAAAGCCATAAGCCCTTAATCATATGATTCTGACTTAGTTCATTAATTACAGAAGTACAACTTCCTTAATCTAGGGTCCACAAACCCCCAATAGTGTACTGTTCACACAGCACAGCTACTGTTCTTCGAAAACCCAGGATATCCGGATATCAGAAGGGGCATATCCGGATATGCCATATCCGGATATCACACTGGACATATCCGGATATGTCATATCCGGATACCCAGATCCCATATCCGGATATCAATATCCGGATACCATATCCGGATACTGATATCCGGATATCTGTTCGACAAATATCCGGATATCTCACGACAGAATGCAGTTTCTGCATTTCGTGAATATCCAACCCAAAGATCCAACTTTTAACACATGTACACGTTAAAGCATGCATCTTTAATCCATTTTAGGTTCATATACCTTATACCCTCTTGTTTACTCATTAAACATGGCCAAGACATCAACTTTAAGCATCAAAACTTAAGATCAAAGGTGTAGGAAGCTTACCAAAGCTCAAAACAGAGCAAGGTGTGCTCTTGGAGCTCTCCAAGGTTCCTCAACTCAGGCCAAACAAGGAGCACGAAAATGACAACACAAAGATGGGTTCTTGCACCATAAGATGACACTTTGAAGCTCACAATGACTACCACAAGGTAGCCATCACTAAAGCTCCAAACTCAGCCTCACCAACCTCACACACAACAGCTGAAACACAGCCAAGAACACTCCTCTCACTCCCTCAAGGATGCTCACAAGTGTGTAGGAAGGAAGAAGGAGGAGAAACCAAGCCAAAGGTGAAGACTTGATCCTCAAAGGTTGAGGGAAAGGAATGGAACAGTGATCACACTCCCTCAGCCACCAAACTCACGTTCAGAATAGTATGCCTAGGGTTGTGTGCCTTAGTGTGTCTATTTATAGGCACATGGCCACATAACGCGCAGTATTAGCCTTAATAGCAAAGTAAAAGATCTTGATCCCAAACTTCGGATTCTAGACCTAGACATTTTTCTAAGATTTGTCATATTTTTATTTTATTTTTCGGAGCACCTTTCCGGTACGCGCTTTTCCATAGCCAATATCAGTTCTGGCATCAGATTACGTCATTTTGACTTGAAACTTGTTTTACAAGTCCTACATAATATTCTAGTAATTATCATGCATTCGTTATAATTCTCCGGGATACTTTTCCGGTACGCATTTATACCGAGTAGCAGAACCGGTATCTGCGCTTTTCTTCCGAAAAGCGACTTTCAGCATTTTTACTCACTCAGTATGATTATCTAAGCCCAATATTAATTATTAAGATCGATTATGGAATTATTTCCAAATTATCATAATTAATTCACTAATCACCTTAATTAGCGGTGCGGGTTCTTACACAAAGCTTGGCCCTTTCAACACAAAGGAAGCTCCTTGAAGCTCCATAAGCCAAGAATAAGAGCTCTCACCAAAGGAACACCAACTCAGCCCCTCAACACCTCACACACACAGTGGTTGGACACTCCCAAAAGCAACTCTCCACACTCACAAGTCACATACACACCCTCACAAAGTGTTTTGATGAAGAAGCCAAGAAGAAAGATGGCTTCTTGGCCTTCAAGGTGAAGAAGGCAGCAATGGAGCACAAGGAAGAAGGATGATTAGCCACAAGTCACGTAAGGAAGGAGTATGGCCTAGGGCATTGTGCCTAAAGTTGTATTTATAGGCATTTAAGTCATAAACGCGCAATATTAGCCTTAATAGCTACGCAAAAGATCTTGATCCAAAACTTTGGAATATAAACTTACTCATTTTTCTAAGATTTATCATATTTTTATTTTATTTTTCGGAGCACCTTTCCGGTACGCGCTTTTCCATAGCCAGTATCAGTTCTGGCACCAGATCACATTATTTTAACTTGAAATTCGTTTTACAAGTCCTATATAATATTATAGTAATTATCATGCACTTATTATAATTTTTCGGGATACTTTTTTGGTACGCATTTATATCGACTAGCAGTACCGGTATTTGTACTTTTCTTCCGAAAAGAGACTTTCAACATTCTTACCCACTTACTATAATTATTTAAGCCACATAATTATTATTAGGGTCAATTATGGAATCATTTCCTAATATATCACAATTAATCGATTAATTTCCTTAATTAGCGGTGCAGGTTCTTACATTGCCCCTGAGTTTTTAAGCCCAAATGGCATTACATTGTAGCAATAATTGGCCTTTTTAGCAATAAAGGCGATTTTTTTGATCCCCCGTGTACATTGGAACCTGGTTGTATCCTGAGTAGGCGTCCATAAAGGACAATAAACGAAATCCAGCTGAGTTATCTACCAGCTGGTCTATGTTAGGCATAGGATATGAATCCTTTGGGCAAACTTTGTTCAAGTCCATGTAATCAGTACAGACTCTCCATTTCCCATTTGGTTTCTTCACCATTACCACGTTTGCAAGCCATGTTGTGTACTGTATCTCCCGAATGAACCCGGCATCCAAAAGCTCCTTAACGTGCTCTTCTAGAACTTGTTTCCTTTCTGGTCCCAACTTCCTTTTCTTTTGGGAAACCGACACTGATCCTGGATAGACCGCCAGCTTGTGGCAGTAGAAGGCGGGGTCGATGCGCGGAATCTCAGACAACTTCCAAGCAAACACATCTGTGTTGCTTTTGAGGAAGTCGGCTAATTCTTATTTAATTCGAGGATCTATGGACTTACCGATTTGGGTAAATTGATCGGATTCGTTTCCCAGTGTGAGGTCTTCTAGCTCTCCCTCAGGTTCGGGTCTCGGCATTATTTCCTCTCATGTCGAGTACAACCACATTGACAGGCTTCTTGGAGTGGTGCGAGATTATGTTCTTGCCTTGTTTATCCCCTGCATGAATTCGAGGTGGGCCTGTATCTCCATCTTCGTTGTCTTTGACGGTGTCGAGATAGCATCCCCTGGACTCCTTTTGATCCCCACAAATAGTGATTATTTCACCCTTACTGCTTAGCATCTTTATTTTTTGATGTTTCGTGGAAACCAACATGTCCCACTGGTGTATAGTTGGTCTACCGAGAATTATATTATATTCTAACGGGAAGTCGGCCACTATAAATCTTACCTGTTCTGATTTGAACGCTTCTTTGGTTCCCAGGGTCAACCGGAGATCTATATAGCCTCTAGAAAGTGTATGCTCTCCATTAAAAGCTATCAAGGTGGTTTTGCAAGGTTTGAGGTCCTCTTCTTCCAGGTTCATCTTTTTGAAAGCATCCTACAGTATGATGTCGGCACTACTCCCTGCATCAACAAAGATCTTCTTAACCCGGCAGTTTACCAGGGTCCCAGCAATGACTAGTCCGTCAACATGTCCTACACACCATGCATGTCCTCCTTTATAAAATACAACAAAGGAGGATCTGGTTTGCTTGGATCCTCCTTGAATTTAGGACGGTCCTGAATCGAAAGGACCTCTTTCAAGTACTTCCTACTTGCACTTACAGTATCGCCCCCTCCTCCAAGGGCTCCACTGATGACGTTGCAGTCGAATTCAGCTTCTGGGAACTCATCAAAGTTGGAATCATCTTTGTTTTTCTTCTCCAGAATTTGACTTTTACTTCTTTTAATGTTTCCTGACTTCTTTTTTCTGGAGCCCTGGGTTTTGATCACGTATTGGCGTAATCATCCGTCTCACACAAATTTCTGCGCAGTATCTCGAAGATCCCAGCATTGATTAGTTGTGTGACCCGGTCCATCATGGAAAGCACAGTACTGTCCAGACCTTCTATGTCAATTATGGGCTGGCGTCTGTCTACCTTCTTCATCTCCGTCATTGCCACTTCTCTCCAGATTTGAGAGCGCGACGCATTCAACGGTGTACATTTGTCATATCTTCCAACTCGATATCGTGCATTCGGGATTCTGGCCCTAGGATCTTTCTTCTTATTGTCAATTTGCTCTTTTCCTTTCAAAACGGGCTAACTCTTTTTCCCTATTTAGATTGAGCATTTGCAATCTCCATTTGCTCCAATTCGAGGTATTTCTTCGAACGAGTTCTGAATTCCTCCAACGTCCTTATTGGGTCCTTATAGACCATTTGGCCAGCATGGATACACCATCCAAACCTGCCACAACGAGGTGTACGTGGACATTTTCTGGTAACCCGGGGACCTGCAATGCAGCATCCTTGAATCGGTAAAGGTACTTCTGGAGGGTTTCTCCGGGTTGCTGTCGTATATTTCCAAGTGCGAACTCGGATTTCGGATGCTTTTTGCTAGTCGCAAAGTTTAAGAGGAACTTCTGTTCGAATTCCTCAAATGATCCGATGGAATTAGCAGGCAGAGTTGAAAACCATGCCTGCGCTACCCCAGTTAGTGTTATGGCAAATATCCGGGATATGAGGGGTTCATCAATTCCTCGGATATACATGTCCGGTCGAAAGCATCTATGTGAACTTGTGGATCTTGGCTTCCATCGTACTTTGGCAAGCGTACCGAGTCAAAATCCTCTAGAAAAGGAGCGTTCAGTATTTCACTAGTAAAAAGGCTGTTGTTATACTGTCCCCGACTGTATTTCCTTCTGTACCCGCCTGATTCCACGCGTCCTCGGATCATCTGCCGCCCGGTTAGGATGGGTCCCATCCTGGTCCCCTTAGCCATTAGCTTGTGCCATATGGTTTTGAGTATTTTGACCATCAGCCGCCCGGTTTCCCTGGTTTGGGTTTGTTGCATTTGCCAGGTCGGACCTTTCACGATTTTCCACCTCAGGAATCCAGTTCTGGTGAATCAGGTTGCGAGTTCCTTCCCGGCCATTGGCAGGCTGGCCTTCAGTTTCTGTTACCCCTAGTCCAGTCAACTGCGTTAAGCGTTGTTCCAGGTCTCGCATTCCCCTATTATTTTCCTCTCGTATTGTCTGGAAATCTTGCTGTCGTTGCAAGTTATTGCGAGTTTCCAGCTCTGCAATTCACTCCACGATCGCCGCAAATGCATTATGAGCTAATCGAGTATTTGGATCGGCTGATTGGGCGATGCGTGCAGCAAGATCCCCAGGATGCCGGGGAGGTTGTTCCTTATAGGAGCTATAATTGTGTCAGGGCCCTATCTCGTCGCGCCGGAGTGGACGCAGTGTCCGAGATGTCATCTTCAACTTGGAAATGGTCGTGGTCCACATCATCTCCTAACCGGTTCTGAAGCTGATCTACCTCTTCCAGAACTGGATCTAGCGATTGGTTCTGATTCTGGGGTAATTGCTAGCTATTGTTCCTTGTCTGGATTGCCATTCCTTGTCAGGTTGGTGGGAACTTCAAATTCAAAGAAGAATTTCGCACAGACGGCACCAATGTTCTGTCCTTGGGATAGAGATGTCCAGCCCAATAGGCTGGTATATTTATCTTAGATCTAGTGCCCTCTCCAAGGTATCTATGAAGGAGATACCCTTGAGTCAAGCAGATCACTGTGCACTAATTACTATAACAACGTTAGCCAATGGGGGTGTATGTGTGCATAGTGACAGCATAACAGTAAGAGAGAGAGCGTACCGTACCTTTAGGGTTCACCTTGCATTTATAGAGGTTACCTGTTGGTAGCGTGGATGGGCTTTTGGTGCCTCTAATAGGGGTCCTGGCCTAGTTGCTAAGTTGTCGCTGTGTTGTCGGATAAATATCCTTGATGGTTATCTATCTGAGTCAATGTTTACTCAGATCTTGGATTGCCCATTGTTGGGCCTATCATTTAATGAGCCCTTTATATGGGTCCATAACAAAAGCAAAAAGAGAATGTTAAAAAGGGAAAGAATGAATGGAAAAATTTAAGTAGTGTTACACAAACCGACCCCATCCGACTCGTTTATGTGTTGGATCGGTTATTTCACTCAATATGAAATTCAAATTTACAACAGGTGAATTATAACTTATAACACTTACCATTAAATCAATTTTAATTATTAGCTAAAGTACTTTTAATATTATATTTATTATATTTTCAAAACATCTTTTCCTAGTGTGCACACCTCTTTTCACAGTTGCTATTAGTATCCCAGGAAACCCTATTATCAGATACCACTTTGGAAAGAACGGATAACATCATTTTCACATCATATAATATCTAAAGCATGAAGCCCAAAAGCTGTGTTCATCACTTTCAAGAGAAACCATATCAAAAGTTATCTTCCCATCATTATCTTATCACAAGCATACACAATTCAGGAAAATTTAAATCTTATCATCAACCACCGGAAAATTTCCTCAAAGAATTTTCATAATTTCCATATCAATTATTCAAGAGTGTAATTTCCAAATCAATTATCATAATTTCCCAAATTAAATACCCAAATATAACTATTTATACAATTAATTCTAATATTTTTTAGAGGTTAGAATTTCCAACAATATAATTAACTTAAAAATTAAACCCAATAATGTTCCCAATAATATTCATATAATTAATCTATTTCTAGGGACTAGGATTACATGTAACAAATCTCATATAAAACTAATCTATTATTTCTTAAAGATTAGAATCACACTATCAAAATTCATATAAATCAACTTTATCTCTAGTGTAACATCCTCTATAGTTTATTATTATAGAGAATATAACATTATTTCTTAAAGGTATTTCTAATAATAGTAATAATAATAATACTAATAATAATAGTAATATTGAAGGAGAATATAAGGAATTAAATTTAGGAGAAATAATTAATTAAAACTAACATCATTCATTTATATAAACATGGTTGTAGATTCGTACAAAACCTTATGCATGCTACATATTTAACAACGGAAGTCTACTTTCTAACCTACTTCACTATTTTACATCAATCCTACATCCTACGTTAGATTACACCACTTCATTATATATTTTACGTTCTAAAGTCACATGCTAATACATGATTCTTATTTAGTCTAAAGTATATACATAAGTCTCCACCCTGTATGCATAAAATACAGATATAGCTCCCTGATATCCCACCACAATGTAATGTTCCCAATGTTCATCATAAAAACTTACAGTAATATTTCATCTTTCTCCGTAAAAAGACAAGCTATAAGGCATCCAGAAAAGTCAGCAAAACAAATAAAACGTGAGAAAATTCTAAGTAATATTGAAGTTTTCCAACTATAATCATTTCCAGTTGTAATAACGAAAAATACCATTCTCTCAATTAATTTTATAAAAATGATCAAAAGCATAAATAGACGCGATGACTTTTGAATAACATCACGTCTTTTTTTTCCAGCTATCCAAACCCGCCACCTTATACCACCGCAAATTTGTTGCGTTCGAGCCATTGGTATAGTCAAAGTAAATTGTTGTTTGCTGCTAACCCTTCAAAAATTATTTGAACCTTTTGTTCGTGAATTTAACATTGCTCTTACCAATCTGGTTTACAGACTTAAATAAGGGGTTCATCACACATACTTGCTGATAAAATCAAAGTTTATCATGTTTCAAAGAACTAAAATTACCTTTATATGTAATGAAAAGCATGAAAATTTAGAGTTATTTGGCTAAAAAGTATTAACTTTGAATTACTGACTCATGTTAATGATTTTGCTTGCTTTGTACGCCAATTAAGTTAAATTGAAGTATTGGAGCAATGGTTTAGCTAGAAGGACTTAAAGTGATAAATAAGGATGAACGATTTAATAAAAATCTCCCTAAAATTATCTTCCAGCCAACTTTTCATATAAAATATGATGGATTTGGATCTTGTGTTCTTCATAGAAGTTGTAGATCTTTCTTTCATATTTCTAACGAGACCGAAATCACATCAATCGGACAAGTATAGCTCAAGTTATACAAAAAATATGAAATTATGTTTTTACTATAAAAAAGAGCACGTTTTAATGCACTGAACACGAAAAAAAGGTCATTTTTTTCTGCCAGGGCGCGTTTTAACGCCCATTCATGACCCATTTAGAGCTCATTACATGGTTTTCACCTAAACAATGATCCCTCAACCTATTTAAGCTATTCTTCAGAGGAATTACTTAGTCTTGGGCGGTACTTGACAATTTTTTATATTGGAGGCATAGTTTATATTCTAGAAGCGCGACCTTCATGCTTTGAGAGCTGGAGACTAGTCAGAGGCAAGATTGCACTGGAATTCTTGAAGATTCTCCACGTCATCACACCAATGGAGTTTTGGGAAGCTTTATTGATTTCTTGTGTTCTTGTTTTTACTATGTTAGGCTAGTTTCTTTGTAGTTAGGGTTAGATGAAACTCAATCAAATCTTTATGTTATGAATAATCTTTAATGTCCAATTTTTTTTTTATATTGTATGAATTTATCTTTTCTTCATGCCTTTTATGAGTTTTGATCTTGTAGATTGATCTAGGATTTGTGTATTACAATTGAGATGTTGGTAAATGAACTGAACCTGATAAATTCATCATTAATTCTAATGACATTAAGGACAGACATAAGAATAATGCAATTTTTGTAATTCTTGAATTTATTAATTCTAATGACATTAAGGATAGACATAAGAATAATGCAATTTTTGTAATTCTTGAATTTAATGCTTATTTTCTTTAAGAACAACCGAGGAACTAGAATTCTTCAAAGAGAGTAAAGAATTACAATATCAATGGATTTGGGAATCGATTGACGATATATAAAAAGACGTTTAATTAAGAGTTTTAATTCATAAAATAAAGGGAAGATTATGGGAAATCGAAACTCTAAATGCATTTCTTGATTGTTAATCATTGCTTTCTTATTTTGTTTTGTTTTCATTCACTCACACATTGTACTACCGGTACTGAGCTCCCAACACTTGCCGTTGATATCATTAAAATATTAAAGAATCGACCTTCCCAAAGCTGATGGTTTCAGCCAATAAGTTTGATTCAATGCATGAAAGAAGAATCTTTTAAAGAAATACAGGTAAAGTAATTCAGCTATCAAATAATGATACGATTCTAACTGTGATATAGAAATATAAACATCTTCAAATTCATGTTCACATCTTTGTTACTATAAAATCAGGCACAAGAAAAGTGCAATTTTTTCAAGTTAAAATTCATTCAATATCAACCCTAGTCCACACCTACGCTCTTGAACTACCACCATGATCCTTTTCAACATGCTCCACAAGGGACACAGGGTCTCGAAATCCCCTGCTACACTTAGGACAAACATCAATTGTAACGTTCACCCCAGATCGGTTGCCACTCCTTTCGTGAACCTTTTGCACATGGTCCACCAAAGTAGTGACCGAGGAAAACTTTGCACCACACTGAGGGCATTGCTCCACTTGACCATTCCTATGATCACTGCTACTGCTCTGTCCCACCCCATCCCTAGCTGTCTGCCAGGCTTGGTTAATGTCGCCACTCAACTTTGACATGCCTGCCTCGGCTGAAGCTCTAATGTTAGAAGCCGCATTAAGAAAGCTTGAAGTCCATTTAGATGATGAGGTCGAACTTGACTTGGTGTTTGTCTCTTCTTTTCTACTCCTATTCAAAAGACTCATAAATGAAAAACTTGTTTCCAACTTTTTGGGTCCGGGACATTTATGATCAGGTCCAAACCGATGCTTCAAACAATGGTCTACCAAGCAGTCCCTGCACTTAATTGTGTTTGAGAATACCAAGATTTCTTTGCATCCGGAGGCAGGGCATTTTTTCTTCTTCGTGGCTTTCTCATAATTTGACGGGTCGCACTCAGTGTTAACATGATTCTCCCAAGTTATATTCGGATCTTGGTCAGGAACTAGACGAACCCCTTTCGCACAAAGTGGACATACAACTACAGTGACATCTAGCTTGTCAGCTTTTGTACACTGATGTTTAATATAACTTCGGTGCTCCAAACAATACACCTGCAACAAATTTGGCTGATATGGATGTCAAACAAAGAGTGTCTTAAAATTGAACACAAGGAGAATACTGATTCATAATTCCATACTGACAAATCCCCAGAATGTCATCATGCAAAATTACTACTCAAAATATAGTTACTTGCATGAACTAGAGAAGTTGAAGCGCTGCTCAGAACT
>JAVKPL010014168.1:0-83138 GCA_032173675.1 Gastrolobium villosum
TACCAAAATATATTGGTTGGAATAGGAAGATGGGAATGGTCCCATGAAGTCAATCCCCCATAAATCAAATAATTCTACCTCCATAATAGTGTTTAGAGGCATCTCATCTTTACGGGAAATGTTATATGTCTTCTGGCATCTTTCACACTTTTCAACATATTCTCTGGCATCTTTTAAAAGTGTAGGCCAATAATACCCACTTTGCAACACCTTTTGGGCAGTTCTGTTTCCACCAAAATGGCCACCATAATTAGAATTGTGACAATGCCATAAAATTCCCTTGATTTCCAACTCTGATACACATCTTCTCAAGATTCTATCAACACATTGGAAATACAGGAATGGATCATCCTATACATACCTCCTTGCATCATATAAGAACTTTTTCACTTGTTGCTTTGTGAAATTAGGAGGTATTTTCTTGATTACCTTAAAATTTATAAAATCAGCAAACCATGGTTCCACATGCAATGCAAAAATTGGTTTTTCAGACAAATTCAAAGAGATTGTAAGAACTTGTTCATCCGGAAAAGAATCGTTGATCTCTATAGCAGGATCATCTTGCAGGTTCTTCTCTCGAATTCTTGACAAGTGATCAGCAACTTTATTCTCCATCCCTGACTTGTCTTTTATCTCTAAATCAAATTCTTGGAACAACAACATCCACCTTAACAGTCGTGGTTTGGCATCTTGTTTAGAGATCAAATACTTTATAGCTGCGTGATCAGTGAAGATGATGGTCTTGGCACCGAGGAGATATGGTCTAAATTTATCAAGTGCATAGACCACAACAAGCATTTCCTTCTCTGTTGTTGCATAATTCACTTGTGCTTCATTCAGAACTTTGCTAGCATAGTAAATAACATGCAACAGTTTGTTTCTTCTCTGCCCAAGAACAGCACCAATAGCAAGATCACTAGCGTCACACATCAGCTCAAATGGCATACTCCAATCAGGAGATATCAAGACAGGAGCAGTAGTGAGCTTTTCCTTTAGCAAATTAAATGCTTTAAGGCAAGCATCATTGAAAACAAACTCATTGTCTTTCATTAGAAGTTGACTTAGTGGCTTGGCAATTTTAGAGAAATCCTTGATGAATCTTCTATAAAATCCAGCATGACCAAGGAAACTTCTCACTCCATTAACATTAATTGGAGGAGGTAGTTTCTCAATGAGCATCAGTTTTGCTTTATCAACCTCTATACCTTCCTTAGAAATTTTGTGTCCATGCACAATGCCTTCTTGGACCATGAAGTGACATTTCTCCCAGTTGAGAACCAGGTTTGTCTCTTGGCATCTTTTCAGTACTTTAGACAAATTGCATAGGCAATCATCAAAACAAGAGCCAAAGACCGAAAAGTCATCCATGAACACCTCCAAGAACTTTTCTACCATATCTGAGAAAATTGATAACATGCACCTTTGAAAAGTAGCAGGTGCATTGCATAGTCCAAACGACATCCTCCTATAGGCAAAAATGCCAAAAGGACAAGTGAATGTTGTCTTCTCCTGATCTTCAGGAGTCACTGCAATTTGATTATAGCCACTGTATCCATCAAGAAAACAATAATAAGAATGACCCGCTAACCTTTCCAGCATTTGATCCACAAAAGGGAGAGGAAAATGATCCTTCCTTGTTGCTTCATTAAGCCTTCTATAGTCAACACACATCCGCCAACCAGTAATTGTCGTGGTAGAAATTAGCTCATCCTTATCATTCTTCACCACAGTGACACCCCCTTTCTTAGGCACGGTTTGTACAGGGCTTACCCATGCAGTATCTGATATTGAATAAATCATACCTGCATCAAGAAGTTTGACCACTTCTTTTCTCACTACTTCTTTCATCATGGGGTTTAATCTCCTCTGAGGCTGCCTTACAGGTTTGATATCATTCTCCATGAGAATTTTATGCGTACAGAAGGCAGGACTTACACCTTTTAGATCAGCCATGGACCATCCTAAAGCAGTCTTGTGCTTTAAAAGAACTTGTTTCAGTTTCTTCTCATCATCAGCAGATAACCTGTTATTTATGATCACTGGATATGTTTCATTATCCCCCAGGAACATATACTTTAGAGTAGGAGGTAACTCCTTAAGATCAACTTTAGGAGCACCTATTTCTTTGTCAGATGTCTTCTGTTCAAGCAACTCATCAGCAGCTTTAATGTCTTCCTCAAAAGGGATATGATCTCTCTCTTGCAATTCAACAGTCAATTCTTGCAAGGAAGTTTGATCTTCATGTACCACCTCTTCTAAGACATTAATTTCAAAACAATCACTATCATCATATGGTCTTTTCATTGCATCAAAGACATTGACAGTGATTGTGTCTTCATTCATCCTTAGCACCAGCTTTCCCTGCTCTACATCAATCATTGCACGGGCTGTGGCCAGGAAAGGTCTACCCAATATGAGAGGCATTTCATTTTCTACCTCCATATCAAGCACAATAAAATCAGCCGGAAAGTTGAACTTGTCAATTTTTACAAGGACATCTTCGACTATACCACTTGGCTTCCTTAAGGATCTATCAGCAAGCTGAAGAGAAACCAAAGTAGGCTTCAATTTAGTAATCCCCAAGGCTTTACAGACAGACAAGGGCATCAGATTAATGCTTGCCCCCAAATCACACAAAGCTTTGCCAATCTTTGTATCTCCAATTTCAATTTCAATGTTGAAGCTTCCAGGATCACGAAGTTTAGGAGGAAACTTCCTAGTGATAATAGCACTGCACTTCTCAGTAAGTGCAACTGTCTGACACTCTTGAAGCTTATGCTTCCTGGAGAGGAGATCTTTCATGAATTTTGCATAATTTGGCATATTAGCCAATGCTTCAGCAAACAGAATGTTCACATGCAACTTCTTGAAAATCTCAAGAAATCTGTCATAGCTTTTTGCTTTCAATTCTGGCTTCAACCTTCCAGGATAAGGTGCCATTTTCATAAGATACTCTTCACTAAGTTCAAATTTTTCTTTCGGAAGAGTAGATTGCTCCTTCACATCATCAGCCGGTTTCAATATTTCAGGAGACTTTTCAGTTTCTTTTTCAGACTTCTCCTCCTGTTCAACCTTCTCTTCCTCTTCTATAGGTTTTGGTGGGGATGCCACCACTTTCCCGCTTCTAGTTATAACTGCCATACAATTTTCCTTGGGATTGGTAGTAGTATTACCAGGAAAGGTACCTGGAGCTCTATCAGATAACTGTTGGGCAAGTTGACCAACCTGATATTCCAGGTTTTTGATTGAAGCCTTAGTATTCCTGGACTCAGCTCTACTTTCCTCAATGAAAGCATTGGTACTTTTTTGATTAGCCTTACTCTCTTCCATGAAAGCGTTAGTACTTTGTGCTAATGTTCCTACTAAACGCTCCAGGTCAGAAGGCTCTCTTTGTGGAATAGGTGGTGGTTTTAGATAGTTATCAGACTTCATATCTAAACCAGTACCTTGGTAACTCTTCCTTTGGTAACTATTACCGCCAGCAGAATTATTCTGATTCCTTGAGAAATTTTGCTGATTAGGGCGCTGATCATACCAAATGCCATTTACCTGCACCTGTTGAGAAGAATCAGAAGACATCAATGTAGGACAAGCATTGGTGTCATGATCTTCATGACAGTATTCACAGTCAAAAACAACTGCATTAGCTTGAACTTTGGAAAGCTGCATCCTCTCAAACTTTGCATTCAGATTAGACATCTGTTGTGATAACAACTTTTGCTCTGCCAGCATTGCATTATTATCATTGAGTGGCACTACTTCCCTTTTTCCTGTCCTTGAAGATGTTTCATTCTCATTTTTAGCTAACTTGTCAATAAGATGATATGACTCTGAAGCTAGCTTATCACCCAAAGAACCGCCTGCTGCAGTATTAATAACCAGTTTCGTCTCCGGTAGACAACCATTGAAAAAGATTCTCACTTGGTCCCCTTGAGATAGTTATAATGAGGAACCTTTCTCATGAGGGCCTTGAATCTATTCCAAGAAGCGCAGATGGTCTCTCCCATTTGTTGTTTGAAGGATGTGATATCATTCACCATGTTGTTGTATTTCTCCATGGGGAAGAACTCTGCAAAGAATTTTTCAGACAAGTTTTCCCAAGAAATGATGCTGTCAGCAGGTTGTCTTTCCACCCAATCAAGAGCTTTTCCCTTAACAGAAAAAGGAAAAAGTCTCAATCGTATTGCATCATCAGAAACATGTGGAGGCTTGGTGGAGTCACAGATTCGTAAAAATCTGTCAACGAATCTATGAGGATCTTCATTGTCCTCTCCTCCATATTTTTTCTCTCGGCCAACTGAATGATGTTGGACTTGAGCTCCCATTGATTGTTCCCAAGTTCTGGTGGAACAATTCCAGCATTGGGCCTGTTAAAGATAGGCGTGAGAATGGTGTTCATCCGAGGATCAACATTCTGATTAGGAGCAGCCATCTATGGTATTTCCAGTGATAGGATTTCAGCTACTGGAATGGGAGTTGTCTGTGCCCTTTTTCTTTCCTTCTCTCTTTGAGCAATTCGTTCGCTTCTCCTTAGAAAAGCACTGCTTTGCATACAACTTCAGAGAAAAGATTAGTAGCACAGATTCAAAACAAAAATAAAATAAAATTAAAAATAATATAAAAACAATTTAATCTTTAAAATCAAGATTAATTGATTTTAGAAAAACACTCCCCGGCAACGGCGCCAAAAACTTGACGTGGATCGGCAAGTGTACCGAATCGCGCAAGTAATAAAATGATAAGTAAAGTTCGTATCCACAGAGAGTGTGTCAAAATCAATTAAACTATTCTTTTTAAGATTAAATATTCCAAGAGGTTTTTGACACGAATGTCAGGATTGTGTGGAAATTTGAGTTGTAAAATAAAACGTGTTTTTGTTCTTTTTGAATAATTGAGAATCCAACAAAATAAGAGTTTGGAAATTTATGAGAGAAATGCTGCAGTTAGAGAACACTTACCGATGATCCCCACCTTTTACTCTGGATTAAGTTAAATATCAAAATATATATCGTGAAATTAGATAATTATCAGATAAAAAAAACATCAGTAGTTAATTCTCAATCCCTTGAAGAATTAACCCTTTAACCTCATATAAGACCCTAATTCCTTGAGGTGTCCTATATGAGATCAAGCATAAAGATCGATAATTAAAACATCTACAATATGAATCATGTTTATCCCTAGATCATGTTCATACCGTCGTTCTATTCCCTTTCTGGATTAAAGACCGCAGATCCCTTTTGTTGGCCCAAATCCTCAGATTTATTATCAATTACTAGATTGATCGGATCTAATAATAACAATAACAATACGACCAGAATAGAACGAAATTCAAAGGATAAATATATTGATAAAAACTCAATCCATTGTATCAGGGGTTCACAAGGGTTCGTGACCCTAACCACAACAAAGAGGTTCTAGCCAACCATTATCATGGCTAAAATCCAATATTCAAATAAAAACATCCAAATACAAGAACTACAGAAAGGTAGAAGAAGAGGTTCCTCTCCCAATCTCCAGAGCTTCCGCCTCAGAATGACCTAGAATTTGTCCTCAATGAAAAGTAATCTTTAGGGTTGTCTTGTGCCCTTTTTTATACACCTCAGAATTCTCCTTTCCTCGCAACTGACAGCTGTCCATTTCAACCCTACGCTTGGAGCGCAGGATCCACGCTCCAAGCGTGGAGCTTCTGTCTGATTTCTCCTTGTCTACGCTTCAAGCGTAGGGTTCTACGCTTGAAGCGTAGACTCACTGTCTTGGGTCTTTTCCTACGCTTCAAGCGTTGAATTGAACGCTCCAAGCGTGGAGATTCTGTCTGATTTTCTTCCTACTCCTTTATTTGTCCTTTTTCTCCTATAAACATGAAGAATTTGAGTGAGAGAGTGTCTGACAATTTTTATTCAATAATTTCACCACATATACACCTTTATACACAGTTTTAGATCTGATTCCATGCTTTTTTGATCTATAAAAGTATATATGCTTGGAGCATATCACATATTTCTTACCACATTTACATAAAAGTGGATGTGTTTCATTAATTTTTTATCTTTATAATGGGAAACACTTACTTTTATATGTGAGTGTGACAAAATAATATTTCTATAACAAAAACAAAAATGTTAAACCATGTAATATTATCTATTAAATTATATTATTTATTATTGGAAGTATTTGTGATTGGATAAACTTATTTTAATGTTAAGAAAAAATTATCAAAACATTTCTAAGAAAGTTTTTAAAAAATTATTATTATTTTGAGATAATTGTTTACTGAAACATAACAATATAAATAATAAAATAAAAATTAAAGAAAGGGGGTGGTCGAGGTGGAGTCACCCCCTCAAAGTGGAGAAAAATCCCAATGCACCAGAAGCACTGAACTTGGTGCTCCTTTTTACTAAAGAAGGAAAGAAATTCCTTTTGAGGGAAATATAAAAAAAACAAGGGTAGAAAAGAAAATTTTTAGTAAAAAAAAAAGCATCGAGTTCGGTGGTTAGAGTACATTGAAGTTTTTCTCCTCCGAGTGACTAAATAAGATAGTTTAATAATACAATATTATTATATTATTATTTGTAAAAGAAAACCATCTATTTAAACCCCTTAAGGGATAAGAAGAAAGACCAACCAAAGAAAAAAAAATAGAAAGGGAGAGAGGAAAAGAAAGAAAAAAAATGAGAAAAGTAATATTAAGAGAGAATCTAAGGGTGTGCATGACAACCATTATGTTCCTTGGTACTGTTTCCGAAAAGAAATAATTCTTTTCTATTTCTGTGCCTTAAAATAGTTTCTGAGAAAAAAAATGTGTTTGATAACATGTTTTATTCTTATTCTGAGAATGAGACTTGTGTTTGATAATACAATAAATAATATAATAAAAAATAATTCCTATTAAGCATAATTTTTTCGGATCATTACTTTCCTTTCCATATGGTTTAGTGGTGGTGGCGGTGGTGTAGTGGCGGTAATGACGGCGATAGTGATGGTGGCGGTGGCGGCGTAGTGATGATAGTGGTGATGGTGATGGTGGTGATAATGGCATGGTAGTGATGGTGGCGGTAGTGGCAGCGGTGGTGTTGGCAGTGGCATAGTGGTAGTGATGGTGGTGATGATGGCTGTAAGAACCCGCATCGCTAAAAAATTAATAAAATGAGATTATCAATGACAGAGCATGGATTTCATAAAGATTATGCTAAATACAATAGGATAATTATTGAGAAAGTCAAATAACGCATAAACTGCTTTTCTGATTAAAGTGCGAATATTGGTCTGCTTCACGGTATAAATGTGTACCGGTGAAGTTTCCCAAAAAAATTTAACAAAAATATAAATATTCCAAGAAAGATATCTAGGTCAAGGATATCAAGTTTGGAGTGACAATAATGAGTGATTATGTCAGAACTAATACCGGCTAGCGGCTACGTATAAAACGCGTATCGGCAAAGTGCTGCGAAAATTATAAGAAAAATATGATAATTCTTAGAAAAATGTCTAGGTTCAGAATCTAAAGTTTGGTAGAAAAATGGTTAGCGTAGCTATTAGAACTAATACCTACGGATTAATTAAGTGCACTTATAAATAGAATTGTGCACAATAACCTAGGTCAGAATATATGTCTATGTAGAAGCTCTCCATGAGTGTCTTGGCTGCCACCTTCCTCCCTTCTTGAAGACTTGAGCTTTGTGCATGAAACTTAGCCAAAATCCACCTTTTTCATTGATTCTCCCTCCTTAATCTTTAATGTGCATTGTGAGGGAGAAAGACACTTTCTTTCTGAGTTGGAGCTACTGTTTTGGTGAGGTTGAGGGTTGCCTCCCCTTGTTTTGTTGGTTTGAGTCACTTACACACACATTGGACCATCAAGGAGTTCCCTTTGTAGTGAAAGAATTCATTTTCAACGTGTCATTTTCGTGTTTATGGTGAGACAAAGCTGAAGAGTGGCTTAAGAACATCAAAGTCTCTTCCTTTTGTTGTCTTAAAGCTCATGGGTATATATCTCAACACTCCTCTTTGTGTTTTTATGAAAATAATATGATTTAAAGATGTAAAATTTTGAATTTCAAAAACTTGAACGTCGGTTGATGAACCTAAGTGTTAAAATGCATGCTAAGTCTATGGGATAGATGTATCTAGGTAAAAGATAGCACTTTAATGGATTATTTCGTGTTGGGTTGTTGTTTTTTGCCACTGTCGCGAAATATCCGGATATGTAGGCATCAAGGAACCTGTTTTAGTAAAAATTTAATATCTCAAGCTACAGAGCTCTAAATCGAGTTCCGTTCAGACCTATATGAAGCTAACACATAGGAATAAAACACTGTAAAATTTTGTAGCTATTGGATAAGCGGTTTGATTGCAGTGTCAGTTTGAAGTCGCATCTTGGTTGCTGGAAATTCAGTTTGTAGCAGTCATTTTGCGAAAAATACAACCGAAGTTACACAACTCCAAATGAGGCATATAATATGTCATTGGAAAGATTTGGATGTCTAGTTTAACATATTAAAATATCATAATTTTTGGTAAAGAGTTGCAACTGTAGTTTTAAGAATGGTAAGCAAAGTTTGTTGTCGTATTCTTAAGTAGAGTTGATTTCTTTGGAATGTTCCTCAAGGAAATGAATTATAGACTCTATTGTACTTATAAGTGATGTTCTAAGGTTAAGGGATGAGAAAGATATTCCATTTTGTCACTGTCATGGAATATCCGAATATTAGTGATCTAATATCCGGATATGACATATCTGGATATATCCCCGACAAATATCCGAATATTCTGGGCGAACAAAAGTAAAAATGAATGTTTAAAAAGAAAGGCTTGTGACCTTATGGAACTTAAATATATAAGGCTTAAATCCACTTTTAAGGAGTGTGGTGCCTTAATAAATGTGAATGAAAAGGTCAGTAGCTATAATAATAATTTAGATGTGAACGGTCTTAGGGTGTGTCTTCATTACTATGTCATGGTTGACTAGATAATAGAAGAATTTGGTAAGATTGTCATGAAATTAGTAATTAATTATGTGGATGGTTATAACACCTCGCATTTCTAAGATTAAATATTAAAATATTAAATGAGAATTAAAGGGAATGATCAGTGAAAATCCTGAGTATAAGGCCAAGATACAAAGAAAGGGCAAAATAGTAATTAGCCATGCACACAACCCTAGGAAGATAGAAATTCAGTATAAGGTATCAGATGGTAAAAATAACCCTGGAAATGGATTCAGAACGAAAAATTGAGTTGATAGGAAAGTTTCAGAAAAATCAGTGAATAGTGTTTTTTGCGGGTAAAAATATCGCGGTACGATTGCACCGTAAAACGTGCCAATTGAGTTTTGAGCTCTAGGTTTCAAATATGAGTTATAAATGGTTTAGAGTTAGGAAATATGATTTTTGATAAAATTTGATGGAATTAAGTCAGTTTGGGGAAGCGTGCCAACGACGCGCGCAACAGCTTAAAACAGTGTTTTCTCCGAACGACCGAAAAACTCCGAATTCATCTGACCAAATATAATTAAAGGACAATGGTTAATGTTAAAAATTAGCGTTTCTAAATAGATTGTGAATTTTTGGACGTTTAGTAAAGGTTCGGAGGAATTTTAAATCGCGTGAGGTGGCGAGGGACCCACCCCACTTAAACTCCACTTAATCCACCTCACCCCTCCACTATTCATCATCATCCCACTCTTCTTCCTTCCTAAAAAACGCAGCAACAGCCCCCCTCCCCCCATTAGTGTGCAAATTTTCATTTCATCACAACTTAGTCATTTCTCCACCAAATCCAACGATATTTGTCTTGAATCTTGATGGAAAACACCTTCTAAACACATTGGTACCACTCTTGAGCCTTGAAACCGCGTATTTGGGGAGATCCAAGCCATTTTCAGTTTCGAATTTAAGGAGGAATTTGATGTTCATGGAGTCATTTGAGCTTCCATTACTTGGACAAGTCTTGGGGTAGCATCAAGCCGTGGTTGTGAGTATATTTCCACCCCATTTACATGGTTTGATTGTAGTTTATATTCATGAACCCTAAATCTTGAAATTTTGATGTGTGATGTTAGAGAGCTCAATTGGAAAAAGTTTGTACATGAAAGTGTCTTAGAATAATGTCTATTAGCTATAAATGCAATGAAAATTTATGGTGAAAAATGTGATTTTTTGGTGAACAATGTGTCAGACTTGGATTTTGGAAAATGTTTTAAGATGTAATTGGTGAGTTGTTGGATGATTGTATATGTTGATATAGTGAGATTGTAAGAGGTATGGAATGATTAAAATTGAGTGAGAATTCTTTAGAAATCCCAAGTGTGCAATTCGGCCACAGAGAGAGTTTTAGGAATTTGATGTTGTTTGTGTTGATTGGATGATATATCAAGTGTTGAATGGTATTAAAATGGGTTGTGTAGTGGTTGGAAAGTGGTAGAATCAATTAAAAAATGATAAATTGTATTTAGGATCATAAAAGAACCTAGAGTGAGTTATTAAGCAAAACGACGCTTAAAAGACGTAAAACGGAAAAATGGCACTTGAATTGGCCTCTTGGCAACCTAAGGATGAGGAATAAAATGAGAAAGAAAATTTAGAAAAATAAAATTGAATTTTTGCCTTGTTTGGCCGAACCTTCAAGAGGAAGGGGGGATGTTGTGGTTTTTCGCGTTTTGATGGAATTGACGTATACTGATGGCTGTACATGGTTGTATAGGTTGTCGTACGTCAACTTGAATCCTGAACCATGAATCAGAAGATTGCCCTTGGTTCTGGACCAAGTGGATTGAGGTAAGTGGTTAGATCAATGCATGTGTAATTGTTCATGGGCATCTGTGTAGGCATTCTGCTGAATAACGAGTTTGGAAATAAGCTGCTGTGGAGCTAGTGGAGTAACATTTTAAGGTAACCTCTGGGTACTGGGGCTTGTTCCCCTTGTGTGTTCCACCACACCCGTTGAGGGTGATGGTAGGAAATGTATATGAGTAGTGTAGAACAGCATGAGCATGCATGTAGCATTTATGAGGGTACTTATATACCGAGTCTCTGGTCAGTAGACAGTTAGCCTTCGGGCAATTTCGGACTTCCACTGGATAGGTCTCTGAGAGGGAGCCCCAGTTGACCTAGGGTCGTGGAGTGTGATCCGGATAGGAGCACACTAGGAATGTCTCGGGTGTATATTGTAACATCCCACATGTAACAGCCCGTTGTACACCGGTATTGTTAACATTGATTATGATATTAAGCGCAGTTACAATCACAGTGATTGGGTTAATTAAATTACGGGCAACTTTTTTCTTTTATCATATTCCTTTTTATAACAATAACTTTTCCGTAATCAATTAAAACAACACTATAATTGTAAATGCAATTCGCGGAATCATACATTTTACTAACATCACAAATCTTTCTTTTTATTCAATTCATTTAAACTCACCGTCTTACTCTCCCGTTTTACCATGTCATAGTCCTTTACGTTAGCTACGCGTGGTTTCAAACCACATACCATTTGGAGTTCTACCCACCAAGTTAAGCCCCTTTCTTTTAGTCTAGAAAAACCTGAATTTTCGAAAATTACACTGTGGTAATCGATTACCAGTGGGTGGTAATCGATTACCACCTGTCAAAAATGAGGCAGTAGCTAAAATTTGACATCCTCTGTTCTGGTAATCGATTACCAAGATTGGGTAATCGGGTAATCGATTACCAATCCTCAGTAATCGATTACCAGTGGAGACATAAGCATATTTTTCGTCCTCTGTTGCATGGTAATCGATTACCATGCTTGGGTAATCGATTACTATGCAGCAAAAGTGACAGATTACAGCATTTTCAGCCCAAAAAGGGTTGTGTAATCCATCCCTAACCCCTTAGTACTCCACACAACACATAAGCATACCCTAATGTAGGCTCTAGGCCCTTCCATCATGCATTTTCATTAAACCACGCATCATTTACAAAGTCCTCAATATAGTGGCCATTTACATACAAATATGGACCATTTTTACAACATAATCTTCAAGACTTCCAAGGCTATGAATGTGGCTATGGACAAGTCTCATGCTCACTCAAAATATACAATTATCCATGTCATGAATAAGAAGCAATAAACAAGACTTAGTACACAATCATGAACACTACAAAAAGCATGGAAATATCATCATGCAATATGTTCATGACCTAAGTCTCAAAATACTAATGTCATGCTATGTGCAATCCATAGTCCTCCTCCAAAATGTCATGCAATCCCAATGCACCGCATGCAAATCCACTGTCCACTAAGCGGGCTTCTTGCCCGAAGCTCCTCCCGGCTCATAGTGACCTGAAATGTGGTCCCCCAAACACGGGGTGAGATATACAAATATATCTCAGTAAACCAATGGAGCTAGAGGCTCTCTCCACTCCATGGCTCACTCAATGTGTAAATATAACATCATGTAATATGCATGCAATACAATATCACCAACCAACTGGAGACAACCCGAGAACATCCACGCATGGATTTATGTTCAAGGACTCCATCATATAACTCCCGAGACAATCCTGGCGCCTCTCCCATGGTTGAGAAGACTCCATGGCAAAACCCAACCGGAACTCCTCATGAGCCCTATCCGACGGATGTCCCACGTTTGGCTCATCCTGGTGTCGCTCCCAGAGTCGACCCCATGGCATACCCAACTGGCATTCCCACACGGAATAAATCCAGCGGATGTCCAAACCCAACACACGTCAACTGGCCAGTGACCAAACAATTTTCATACAATCCAAGCAATATGGCATACAAGCACATAATCACACAATGCCATAAACACATAATCCAACCACAACCTTCCACTAGGTGTGGTGGAGCACACAAGGGATTAAACCCAAGTTCCAAGGGTTTACCTCAACACTTAGCCAATCCGTTCCAAACGTATGCTCCAAATCAACCTTTCACAATCACGTCCGTGTGAGGCACCCTACAACAATCATCAAATCCAAATTACACCAAACCTCAATTTTCATGAAAATTCCTCAAATTTTCCTAAGTTAAAAACCTAACTTTTTCACCAAAAATTATCATAGCATTTCTAGCTTACAAGCATGATTCTAAGGCCTTTTCATCTAATAGCATTTTTCCATTTGAGCTCTCTATCATCACACATCTAAAATTAAAGACTTAGAGCATAAATTCCTAGATGTACAAAATCAACCACAAAAATACCACAAGTATACTCACAATCTAGTGTATGAACACCACCAAGGCTCCACTAAGTCAAAGGAAAACCAAAAGCTCCAAGAAACTCCAAGAACACCAATGGGTCGGATCTGTCTTGGCTAAAAAACGCAGCAAAGAGATGGATTCAAGGCCTGGAAGTGTCACCAATGGATCTAGAAGGTTGTTTACAATAGATTTCAACACCAAAATCAAGAGATTTGGTGAAGAAATGAGGAAATGGCAAAGAGATGAAGAAATGGGTTCTTTTTGGTGTGAAATGAGGAACTCCACGGGAAGGGAAGAGAAAAAGAGGGAGGAAGGCGTGGGGAGGGTGTGGGGCCAAGTGGATTTTGGTCCCGCGGGTCCCACACGCGATCTAACTTTAATCCCGATAAAAATTCCGATCATAAATTCTTAATCTACATATTTTTCCAGTCCATGACATATTTTTATTTCTCCAAAATATTGATAAAAATTTCACACCTATCGGTACACTCACACCACAGTATTTAACACTTAAAAATAACTATTCATCAATTTTTCCCAAATTTGCCTATTCACTCAATTTTCCGCCCTGATTCCATTTCCAGCATTATTTTTGTCATATGAAATCTCTAACTCAGTATTTATGCCTCAGAATACACGGCTGGTCAATTACCATTTTGCCCTTTTTGCCCATTTTGGCCATAATTCACGGATTTTCACTAATCCATCCATTCTAATTTCTCACTATAATATTAAAATACACATTTAAATATTTGAGGTGTTATACCGCATAATTAGGAACTTCTATAAATTATAATTAAGAATGTGAACCATGCTTGAAATTCGAATTAAATTTATGTATAGAGTGAAATTAATTTAAGAAGGAAAATTATTTTATGTTGTAAGTGAGTATGTGTGCATATTTAAAAGAGTTAAGACACTAGTGAAAAGGGGAAAGGACTACATTTAATTACCATATAGGTAGGAACTTTAATTATTAACTATTGGGTGTATGAAATTACATACTTTAATATCTATATATAATTAAGGGAAAACTTCACTTTCACCCATTGTGGTTTGTGTGTGTATCATTTAGCACCCTGTGGTTCAAAATTTATCACTTACACCCATTGTGGTTTCACTGTGTGTCATTTGACCCCCGAAATGACTAAAATATCCCATAGTGACGGTCATTGCAGCAGGGAAATCAGTTTTGGGGCCCATAATCAAATTATTGAGTAATAATTACAAATTTATCAAATAATTTCCTAGACCATTCATTGATTATATTATGTGTTTATTAGAAACTTGCAGATAACTTAGGCTCTCCGATGAAAGAAAGGAAGATAAAGAATCAATGAAGAAATAAGGGATATTAAAAATTCCAATATTATTTCACTTGAATTGGAGATTCAAGTAATGAAGCTACTGGGAGAAATAGAAGTCCCACAACCAAATCAGATGGTAGCTGTGTTGAGCAACCATATGGAAAAGACGTGAAGTTTTTTTTGACTAAAACCAAGTTGTCAAAATTGCTTGACTTGAACGGCCAATATCAAAGTGACATGGACTCCACAAGTTCAAAAACATTAGACTTAAATTGCAGTTTAAGCTTTTGGGAACCATGAAGATGGTTTATACTTTTTAGTTATGTGAACTTATGCAGCAAAATCATTATCAAGAAAAAAGATGTTTATATAGTATGTATAATTTATTATAATGAAAAGAAAGAACAATTAATTCAAGCACGACTCCTCTGTGAGAGACTATATTAGAACAGAGAGTCCAAGCACCTCAAAGTGTATCAAGAGGAGAAAGCATGCTCGTTTATTCTACTCGTTTATACTCCTCTGTAAAACTAGAATAAAGAAAGGGAAATAGGGTTTTAATTTTAATTAGGGATAATTTTAGTATTTTATTTTTAATTTAATATTTTTTTATTAAGGGTATTTTCGATATTTTTATATTATGAGGATATTTTAGTCACTCAGGGGGTTAGATGATAAATAGTGCAATCACAAGGGATATAAATGATAATTTTTAAACCACAGGGTGCTAAATGATACACACACAAACCACAGTGGGTGAAAGTAAAGTTTCCCTATAATTAATATGTATATATTACTTGAGATGAGTGACTCATTAGGAAATTATTTAAAATATCATGGTGTAGGTGAATGCACGTCATGAATTAAAAGTTTAAGTAAGTGTAGGATATGAATACTTTCAAGCACTCTTTATTAAAACTCTAGTCACAATTTATAGCTACAAGGAATTATATGGCTTAGATAAAATTTTGGGGTCTAAATTCCTTCATGGGCCATGGCCCCAAGCTTGTAAATCGGGGTTAAGTTAGCCCATTATACCTCCACTCATAATCCTTAGTTTATCTCAAAACCAAAATCTGCATGTATATGTTTTATTGGTTGAAAATAATACTAGACAATTAGTCTTGTTATGCGCTGAGTATAGAAGTAAAGGAAAGGGGAATTTTAGTTACTTGTATTAGTGTCCTAAGTGATCAGATTTGCCACCCCATGCATCCAATTAGATGAAAGTGATCCGCTTGCATGTAATTGCATTGGTCAATAGCAACCCTCATTTATCCTATCCATTTTGTCCCCCTCTTTGTACGCTCAGCAAAAAGGAAATGGCTTGCATTTGAACTCTTGCAACAAGTGAGTTAATTTAAGAAATCTGTGAGAACCCTTTTGTATTGGCTTAGAACAAAACCCTTGTCACCATTAATCCCCTTGAACGTTGAATGGTGGAGAAACCAAACTTGGGCTGCTGGACCGTGATGCAAATATTCGCCAATGTATCATATGCCCTCTTTGCTCCATACGCATAGAAGAAACCCCAACACAGAATAATGCACGCTCCTCCTCCAACGCAGAATTAAAACCCAACTTCCATCCTTCACTCTCTCTTCCTCTGAAAGCCGTGAAATCAAAAGAAGCACCACAACACAAATCTGCATTTCCTTCTTGCCTTCTCATATTACTTACAGAATTAAGGGCAACATCATCATCTCTCCATGCAATAGTTGTGGAACCCTAAGCTGTATGCTTGTTACTCCCATTCCATGACCAAGCTCAGACTCTTTTCTCCTCAAAACCGTAAGGCACTTGGGGGGGGGGGGGGGGGGGGGGGGGGGGGGGGGGGGGGTGGAACACAAAGTATGATTTTGCAATTTCTTCCGTTCATCTTTTCTCTCTAACCATGTGCGCATAGAAGGATAACCTAAGCTCCTAAGCACACTCATCTCCTTCTTTCCCTTGTTTGGCCGAGGAGCAGCTTTGAGGAGGTGAGATAGAATTTCCGTGGCCTTCTTGTTCCTCTTTGCTTGGACTGGTTTCTGTTTAAGCTTTCCACCTTTCTTGAACATGGCTCTGCCTTGATTGAGGCTCTCCACCCACTGCATGGAACGGGATGTGACTTCTTGGGGCATTGGAGAGTGTGGTTCTGATTAAGCTTGGATGTCTGAAAGAAGGTAAATACTTTGTCCCCAAGTTGCTCTTTGTCTCATTCGATCTACATGTGTATTCTAGGGGAATAGCCTTGTCAATTCTGCCCCTTTGATCACACCATTCGGCCTCACATGCTTGGGTAGGAGGATGTTTCCTATTTTTTTTTATTATTCCTTAGACCTTGCCCAATTTGAACAGCCCTGAAATCTGTACTTGCAAGCCGAAAATGATGTTTTGTGAACTTGGAAAAATATCTCCCTTGATTCTTGTTGGACTCCTACTTGAATTAGAAAAAGTTAATAGGCTTTGCATATGTTTAGAGGAATGTAAACAGCAGGTTCAAGACTATATGAATCATGTCTAAGTGGCATACGTAGTGTTTTGTTAATAGAAAATGGATGCACTAAGAAGGGCCTAAAAACCGTATTTGATGTATTAGGAACCTTGGGTTTGTCCATGGCTAGCCTGTATAAGATTAAAGTTGAAACAGAAAATTTAAATAACATTAGAAGCATGATAATTGATCAAAATACAAGAGTTGGAAGCCTTGCTAATGACTAAAGAACCGAACCACATACATGGAAAATTATGATTATGCCATTTGCTAATTAGTGGTAGGAGAAGCATGAAATCAGATTTGAATTGTGCCTTGTATGTGTTGTAACTCTTGTAGGCAGCATGTTTTAGGTCTCATTAGAGCACCTTAAACCTTGTAAGTAATAACAGGCAAACGATAACTTGTAGCACCTAGTGGATGGTCAAGAAAACGGATTACATGCATAAGAATTTATATTTATGTTATTTGTTAATCTTTGGCAAAATAAAAGTTAAAACAGAAAATTAAATAACATGGGATGCATGATAATTTGATTGAAATCATAGGAGCTGAAAACATGGAAAATTAGATTAAAAGTCAGAAAATGATCTTGGTCCTAGGAGCATAAATTCTGAATGGAACCTTGTGATTTGTAAATAAATTAAGTAAAGAAATTCTGTTTGGTACTTTTGATTAGGTTCATAAAACACAAGGACGTTGGACGGACTTGGGACTGTTTTGATTAGAATGCTAAAGTATCAGGTATGTGTTTGGTGGTGAGACCTACTGTGACTATTAGCTAGTGTATGGAATTTTGAACTGATGCTCACATGTTCCTTATGATCAGTATTCTATTATATGTTATATGATTCTGCCTTTGGACTTGATATGATGGAAATTCCGTTTTGGGGAATTATTTGTGATCGGCACCTTGGTATTAAAAGTACGAGAAATATATGCTATTATGATCTAGTCATGCATACGCACCTCATGATTCATCTTTTTCTGTTGTGTGTGCCAAACATGTCATAGCATCCAGCATTATGCATTCATTCTGGAAACCGAAGTATATAATAAAAGTAAGCATATGTTTGAGCACGCATCATGTAGGCATCCCTCCGGTACCAGGGACAGAACCGTGGCTCAGTTCGCATAGGTCCAGTGGAATTCACCTTTGGAGCCCTATGGAATCTCCACTGAGTTTGTTAGTACGTGCACGACGGTGCTATGAACGTATATCTTTGGCATTATATACGCATCTTGATTAGTATTTTGGCGTTATATACGCAATATGATTAATACTTTGGTGTTATATACGCACTATGATTATATGTTAGCATCTGTCCGGAAGAATGAAATGTTGATGCGACTGTTTTGGAATTTTGTGCCTAGTCCAATATTGTTGTTGTACTGGTTTTATTGCCACACTACTGGGATTCCTCTCACCCCTTCGGGGGCTCAATTTTACAAATTGCAGGAGGACTTAGAAGCATTTGAAGAGGTGTTTGATGACATGATCACATGAATAACTCTGTTTAAGTTATGCTGTTGGCCACCCTGTTGTTTGCTCGCTGTCTCTGTTGAGTGTGTTATGAATATTTGACCTTGGTGTAGTTTCTTAAAGAATGACATACCATGATGTATATTCTGTTTTGAAAAGAAGCTTAGCATGACTTTTATGTTTCTGGTATTTAGTTTGCGAAAATAATTGTTTTAGTATTTAAATTCGGATTTTTGAACTGTTTTTGCGAGCACTTTGCGAGTTGTCGTTCTGGGGCTACAGACCTCCGAATGAGGCATAATTTGTATGTATGTAAAGCCCCAGTTGTGTACTTTCAGATTATATGAACTTTACAACCAAATTCTGAAAACCCGAATTATTATGATTTTTACAAGTCAGGAGGTTTTTGGAAAAATGCAACGAATTTTAGAGTACTTTGCAAGTTCTGTTTCGTGGGGCTTTTCACCTCCGATTCGCTTATATTTTATACGTACGCGAAGCCCTGAATGTCTAGTTTCCTTGCATCAAAGAATATTTTTTTAAGCTGTTGAACTCAATTTTATACGGTTTTTAGAAGGCAGCAAGGTCTGTCAGGAAAATTTATGTTTCAGCAATCCATGTATTTTGTCTAAATTTTCACCCGGTCTATTTTTAGAACAGATTCGAACGCGACAATTTTATGAGTCTTAAAAGCAAATTGTCAGATCTTACTATTTAACATTTCGACTCTAATCCTCTTAGCAGACAACTCCCTTGGATGCATACAGGGGAGGGTGTCAGATATATGGATGGAAGGGGTACCTTGGTTTGATGTTCTAGGAACACGCCTTGGATGAGACCCATAGGCTTATATATGCCGAGGATGTTGCATGGTATTGGTAGCTACCATCCAGCTTCATCGTATTTTGTATCCAGATATTCCCCAATTTCTCTAAATCCTTTGCTTTATCCCGTTTTGAGTAATGCTGCTTTATATTATCTATATGCATCGAAGTGAACCATTAGGCGGAGTTTTCTCCAGAACCTCTGGGTTACTGAGATATATTCGTATATCTCACCCCGTCTTGGGGACTTTATTTCAGGAAGTAGCCGTGGCAGTGGAGCGGCGGGCAGGAGGCCCGTAGCATGAGTCATGGGAAGATTAGTGCTTTTGCATTTAGATGGCCGTTGGGCCTAGGATATATGTAGATCATGAATATGTATATTTTGCCTAAGTCTAGTCATATTTGTCATTCTAAGTTTTATGTTGTACTTTATAGTTATAAATTGTAATATGTAATATGTAATTGTGAAGTGTAATGGTACAATGATACTTGATGTAATATGATGAAAGGGCTTTAAGCCTATTTTAGGTTTATGATTTATTGTATGTTGAGAAATTGCATGTAAATGGACTTTGGTGATTGTAACAAGTTAAGGATTTATAAAGTGAGCTATATAGTATGAACTGTATAATAAATGTAAATTATGTTGGGTTGTAAGTGCCCCAAGGCATTGCTGGTCCTTGTGTGTGTCACCCACTGGATTATTAGATACATTTGAGGTACTAGAGAGCTTATGCAATTTTGGGGATTTTTGTAAAAACAAAAGAAACTCTGGCGAATTTTCTGTAGAATTGGCAGATTTTAGGCGAACTTTGGGAGAGCATATCTCCCTCCACAGAGGTCCGATAGGGACGTTCCATATGCCATTTTAAAGCTGGAAACGTCCCCTACATGGTGAAAAAATATGAGAAAATCCTGGGTTGAATTTACACCTGTACAAGTCAGTGAACCTGACTGCCCTGTTTGCCCTGCACTTGGGGGGCTGTTCTGGACCGATTTTGAGAATTTTATTCCCCCTTCATTTGTGGGTCAAATTAGGTGTAAGATATATAAATCTGAAGCTTGAGGTGTGTAGTTTGTGTTATAAAAATTTGAAAGCAATTGGTTGAGAGGATTTTCTGCAGTAATTCATGGAGTGAGAGACGTTTGGAGCTGTTTTGGGGTGGGTTGGCAGTTTTGCTTGTCAAACTTCAAACGGCGATATCCGGAGCAAATGAGACCAAAATGACTCGTGTGATGGCTCATTAGAAAGGTAATTAAGACCCGTAAAAGATACTGAAAGCTGAGACAAACACGAATAAAATGGATAGAGTATGTAGAAATATACCGAACCATGTTCGAATAAGTAGAAAACGCAAAAGTGTGAAATTGACTAAGTGAGTTTATGGGAACCTTTAGTGACTTATAATTAGTAAATTAAGTTATAAAAATAGTCTAAATAAGTACTCCGCAAGAGTTTACAGTTATAGTCACAGCTTCTAATTATTACGTTTTTTATGATTTTAAATGCTCGCGTAATAATCAGAAAAAGTTTACTCGCATTTTTATAAATGAATTGCTGTGATTGTAACTGCGCTTAATATCATAATTAATGTTAACAATACCGGTGTGAAACAGGCTGTTACAATGGTTAAGTATGATAATAAAGTAATTAGTGGATAATTTTGATATCAAAGGACATTACAAGTAAATAATTAATAATGAATATGATAATAGGTAAGTGTATGATTAATCATGCAAATTGTAACACGTAGGATAAAGGAAAAAGTTTATCCACATTTTTCACTTGGTAATTCTAACGTTAATTCTGCTGCAAGTAATTAATATTAAGCTACGCTTAATACCATTCTGATGTTAACAAATCGGGTATACACAGGGTGTTACAATGGCACTGGTGGTACGACGATGGCGGCAACGATGGTTGCGGTGGTCATGTCGAGATGATAGTGGTGATGGTGATGATGATAGTGGTAGAGAGTGATAGAGAGAGACACGTGTTTCTCATTTTGCGCCCGAGAACAAAAAAACAAAAAAAAAGTTATTCTTTTTTCTGTTTCCCAGCACAAAAATTAAACCGTATCATCCCCAGAACAAAATAATAAATCAGTTTTACCAAATGAGTTTTTTAATCCATTTCTATTCTCGGGACAGAAATTAAGAAAAATTGATTCGGGGAAAGTTGTCATGCACACCCTGATTCTCCTAGTTTCATTCCTTTTCATCTATTTCTATGTTTAAAGTTGGTATTCTAGAAGTTATTTTCCTAATACCACAATTACCATTGTCATCGTCACCAATGTCAGCAACCACCATCCCCATCACCATTGTCGCAGCCACCGCTGTCACCTCCACCACCACAATGCCACCGCTACCACCTCCATAATGCCACCGCTACCATCACCACCACTGTCACCAACCACCACTATTATTGTTGCAGCCACCACCATCAACCACCACCATCACAGTAACTACTGTCACCACCACCACAATCGTCACCATTACACCACCACCATCACCACCACCACCCTCGCCACCACCACCACCACCACTGTCACCTACCACCACCGCAACCACTGCCACTACCAGCACGACCACCATCTCCGTGATGCCATCACAACTACCACCACTATGCCACCGCTACCATTGTCGCCGCCACCAATGCCACTAACCACCATCCCCACCACCATTGTCGCAGCCACTGCCGTAGCCTCCACCACTACCGCCGCCACCATTATCATCGCCATCGCCACAGCCACTGTCGTCACAACCACCACCACTATCATCACCATGTCACTTCCACCACCCCCACCGTACCGCGCCGCCACCGCCACCCCCCGCCACCACCACCACCATACAACCACACCATATGGAAAGGAAAGTGATGATCCGAAATTTTTTTATATTTAATAGGAATTATTTTTATTATATTATTTGTTGTGTTATCAAACACAATTCTCATTTTCAGAATAAAAATAGATATGTTATCAAACACATTTTTTCTCAGAAATTGTTCCAAGGAACAGAAATAGAAAAGATTAGTTTCTTTTCAGAAACAGTGTTAGGGAATAGAATGGTTGTCATGCACACCCTAATTGAGTTGTGGAGTAATTATATGAGTTAATTGTAGGATTGTATGATGTGTGTAAGTGTGGATTTGAGTTGGAAAACCTTTGGTACACATGCATGAACATTTCGGCCATGTAGGGAGAATAAGGAAGAATGATTCAAAAATCACGTAATTGGTGTTGTATGGTTGTGAACTATGTTTAAATAGGTAGTATGTTGGTTTGATGCATGTGGATTGGAAGTGGAACCATTGAATAGTTCTAAGTGTTGATATTGGCCTAAAGGAGGATAATTGGGGAAAATGATGTTGAATTGTAATGGAATGAAATTAAGGAATTGGTTTGGTCTTGTGGTAAGCTTAGGAAACTATTGGAACCTTGAAATAAAATTTAGAACATGGCTAGGTATTTTAGGCCAATTGGCCGAACCATGTGTAGTGTGTGTTGGAGTGTGGTGCTTTGTATTTTGACTTGGTTGCACCATGGTATTGATGATCCTTGTGTGGTCATTGTAGGTTACCTCCCACTGATGTAAACCTAGAATGGTGAGCTTGGTGGATTTTCCTTTGGTCCTTGACCAAAAGGATTGTGGTAAGTGTTAACGTAAAAAAATTCATGAATGTTTGAATAACCAAGTGTATAGTGTTGAGTGGTTCTAATTGATATGGGAATGAGCCGTGTGTAGGCAATTCTGGTTGGACCAAGCTCGGTTGTATCTTGCTTTGAAGTTACCTAGAGAGGAAGCTTCAACAAGGTAATCCTTTGGTATTGGGGTTAATCCCCGTTTGTGCTCCACCATGCCCTTGGGGGTAGTTGTAAGAACCCGCACCGCTAATTAAGAAGATTAATTAATTAAATGAGAGAATTAGGAAATAATTCCATAATTGACCCTAATAATTATTACGAGACTCTAATAATTATAGTAAGTGGGTAATAATGTTCAAAGTCACTTTTCGGGCGAAAAGCGCAAATACCGGTTCTGCTACCCGGTATAAATGCGTACCGGTGAAGTATCTTGAAAAATTATAATAAATGCATGATAATTACTAGAATAGTATATAGGACTTGTAAAACGAGTTTCAAGTCAAAATAATGAGAACTGGTTCTAGAACTAATACTGGCTATGGAAAAGCGTGTATCGGAAAGGTGCTCCGAAAAATAAAATAAAAATATGAAAAATCTTAGAAAAATGAGTAGGTTAAGATTCCAAAGTTTGGGATTAAAATATTTTGCGTAGCTATTAATGATAATACTGCGCGTTAAATGTTGAACCGCTATAAATAGGCACACTTGGCCCAAAACCCTAGACAAATCAATTCTTCCTACGTGACTCCTTGGGTGGCTGAGTGCTTGGCACTGTTTCATTGCCATTCTTCATCATTTTGGGACCAAGCTATCACCTTTCTCTTGATTTTCCTTCTCCTTTTTCTTGTAAACACTTGTGTGTAGCATTGGGAGGGTGTTGAGAGGCTTGTTTCTGAGTTTGTGGCCTCTGTGGTGAGGTAAAGTTGCCGACTTTGGGGATGTCTTCTTGGGTTTGGGAGGTGTGACATTGTTCTTAACTTCTTGAGCTTCAAGAAGCCACCTTTTGGCATAAAGGGTCAAGCTTGAAGCGCATTTTCATAGCCTTGTGAAGTTAGAACCTTCGGGTTGCCTTAGAGGGTTCCTTTTTATTTCATTTTCGGAGTTTAGAGCTCTTGAGGTGAACCTTGATCATCTCTTTGCCATTTTGATGATTTAAGCTTGTTTAATCGGTTAAAAATCATAACTTGAACCATTTAAGTAAAAGAATGTGTTTATGAGTTCATAACATGTTGGTGTTTATCTGTTTTAGGAGTCATTGGACTCCCAATCACGTTTGGATCCTTAAAGTTGGGATTTTCAAAAGGCAGTTTGTATTTCTGCATTCTGTTGAAGAACTATTAGAATACTTTTCGTGTAGTATTCGAATACTTGTTCATCAGGTAGTCGAATACTCATTGTTGGAGTATTGGGATACTTTCTGAGAAAAAAGTATTCGATTACCCTTGAAGAAGTAGTCGAATACTTAATAGTATTCGAATACTTGGGGTTTTGTATTCGGATACTTGGTGGTATTCGGACACTAGTGGAAAAGTATTCGGATACCTTGTGGTATTCAAATACTTGAGTGAAAGTATTCAGATACTTTCTGGAGAGCTGGAGTATTCGAATACTCATCGGGGAGTATTCGAATACCTCCTGCAGAAAATGCCTTTAACAAGTTAAAATGAGATGGGAAGTCTTAATCACTTAATGTAACCTTCAATAATGGTTATTAATGATGAATTACTGTTTAATCAGATTGTGATTGAGCTGTTTGAGGGCATTGAGCTTGTGTGGACTCTTGGCTTGGATAGTTAGCTTGTAAGGTAAGCTTTCGTGTCCTCGATTTAGCCATGTTGTGGTCCCACCATGTCCCATGGGGATATGGTTATATGCATGTTGTGTTACATGCTTTTGATGTTTTGGAAATGTTGTTGAGCCTTTATATGCAATGTGCTTTTATGATATGCATGTGGGTCCACCACCTATACGGTAAGCCTGAGTATGTGACGTATACAACATGGTGAGGTTGTGGGTGAGGTGCAAGCGATGTTCCTTGTACTACCATGTGGGTAATAGACCTATTCCTATATTTTCTCTGGCCAGTAGAATAGTGATAACACACATGTCATGAATATCTGTTGCACTGCATACTTTTGGAACTTATAATGGAAATTACTGCTTTTGAAACTTATATTGCACATGTAAGTGAGCTTGGGGTGAAAGATCCTTGAGGACCCCTTGCCTTACTGAGATTTCTTGTTTAGAAATCTCACCCCACATTTGAGGACGCTTATTTCAGGTTCAGGTAACTTGGGGGCTGATGCCTCTGGCGGCAGGAGGCCAGAGCTTAGTTGATATATAGACTTGTTGTATGCTGATATGACTGGATTTGGATGCTGTTTATATTTTATGTCAGTATTATATTATTTGAGTTGAGACTGCTGTTGGGCTTTGTCGCCTTATTTGGTGAGCATGGGGTTTGTCCATGCCACGTAGACTTGGTTATGTCTTGTTTTAATTAAGTTGTAATAATGTATCAAGATTATTTTCCGGACTATGTGTTTTAGATCTGTGACTTTAGATACTCACTTTAATTATATATTGAGGTATTTCTATTAGCTATTGATATGCTCCCAGCATATATGCTTTTATAGATCAAAAAGGATTGAATCAGATCTAAATTGTGTATAAAGGTGTATATATTGTGAAATTATTGAATAAAACTTGTTCAGACACTCTCTCACTTAAATTCTTTGTTTTTATAGGAGAAAAAGGTCAAATAAAGGAGCAGGGAAAAATCACTCAGAAGTTCTACGCTTGGAGCGTCCAAATCAACGCTTGGAGCGTAGGAGGAGACCCAGGCAGTGAGTCTACGCTTCAAGCGTAGAATCCTACGCTTGAAGCGTAGACAAGAAAAATCAGACAGTATCTCTACGCTTGGAGCGTAGATCCTGCGCTCCAAGCGTAGGATGCGAATTGGACAGATGTCAGTTGCGAGAAAAGAAGGTCCATAGGGAGTATAAAAGGCAAAAGAAAACCCTAAAACAGGGATCGGTCATTCTGAAACACAAGGAGGCAAGGATTCTGGAGATTTGGAGAGAAAAACACCTTCTTCTTCTACATTTATGTAATTCTTCTATTTTTATGAGAAATTGTTGTTTAGCAAACATGACTATGTCTAGCTAAACCCCTTTGTTGTGGTTAGGGTCACAAACCCTTGTGAACCCCTGATACAATGGATTGAGTTTTTATATTTATATATATATCCTTTGAATTTCGTTCCACTCTGGTTGTATTGTTATTGTTATTATTAGAACTGATCAATCTAGTAATTAATAGTAAATTTGAGGATTAGAGCCAACAAGAGGAATCTGCGGTGGTTAATCCAGAAATAGGGTAGAATGACGGTATGAACATGATCTAGGGATAGACATAATTCATATTGTAGATGTTTTAATTATCAAGCTTTATGCTTAATTTCATATAGGGCACTCAAGGAATTAGGGTTTTATATGGGGTTAAAGGGTTAATTCATCAAGGGATTGAGAATTAACTACTGATATTTTTATCTGATAATTATCTAAATTTTGCGATATATATATTAATATTTAAATTTAATCCAGAGTAAAAGGTGGGGATCATTGGTAAGTGTTCTCTAACTGTAGCGCTTTCTCATAGATTTCCAAACTTTCATCGTGGTTGATTTTCAAATAATCAAAAAGAGCAAAAATACGTTTTATTTTACAATTTAAATTTCCACACAATCCTGACATTCGTGTCAAAAATCTCTTGGAATATTTAATCTTCAAAGGAATAGTTTAATTGATTTAGATACACTATCTGTGGATTCGACCTTACTTACTACTTATTACTTGCGCGATTCGATACACTTGCCGAGCTACGTCAGTTGTCCTTTGCAATTTACATATAGGCAATATTTTATGAAATTGATTAAGTAATCAACTTGGCTAAGTATAATGACGTCATAATTGAATTAAAGAAAAAGTTATTCCGCATTTTAATTAAGCGTAGCTTAATACGATAGTATGTTAACAAACCGGGTTAACACGAGGTGTTACATTTTATGGTATCAGAGCACTTTTTAGGGAAAAATTTGTATGTATTGCAATAACTTAGGATGTTTCGTTGCGTGTCTATCTTGTGTTCTCTCTGATTGGTGTGTATTATGATAATGCATATGTGACTGATAACTCACATTTTATTGCACTTATTTGTTACTCTTGATTAGTATTTTTACGATTTATTTGAATAAAATAATGATATTTTGAGTTAATTTACATTTTTTAGTGTTTGATTGGGTTTAATTTATTTTCGTCAGAACTTTTCAGCTTTACGTTACTTCTGTATTTTGGCCATATCTCGGCCCACAGTTGTCAGATTGACTCCATTCTTGTTGGGTTTTTTCAGATAACACAGAGGGATACAATTCTTATGCAGAGCTCAAAGCCCAATTCAGACTGGAAGCTGGTCGATTTCTGACACCAAGAAGAACATGTTTTGCTGAAATTTTAGACTTGTAATTAAGTTTTTTTTATTATTATTTTATTTTAGACAAATGGGATGATCTGAGTGAGCCCTAGCCCAATTTGGTTTCTGAACCCTAGGGGTATATGAAGGAAAGTAGCGAAACATTATTGGTATTATGTAATTTTCAGAATTGGGGATCAAAGTATTTTCTCTGAAGTGTTCTTCACGTTCTTCATCTTTTTCTTCATCTTTCTTTATTTTTAATCATGTTTATCCTAGCCATGTTAGGCTAAATCCCCTTTTAATCAACCTAAGGGGAAGGGATTCCATGGATCTGTCTAGAGGATCTGCGATCAATCTCTAACCAAATTCATTTCTTTACCCTAACCCGGATCAATATCGTGCGATTGTGGATATTCGATCTGAGGTTCGCGATTGCGATTATGGGTGAAGAATGATCATCAGATTTGATGATCCGATTAACCTCAATTGGAAATAAGGATTCTGATTCAATTGAGATTAATCGTGAATTTGGTAATTTTTGTAATTCTCTAACAAGATTTGTTTCTTTTCCTAACTCAGATCGATATCGTGCAATTGTGGATATTCGATCTGAGATTCGCGATTGCGATTATGGAAAAGGAATAATCATCAGATTTGATGGTCCAGTTGTTCTCAATTGAAAATACGGATTCTGATTCAATTGAGATCAATCGTGAATTTTAGAATTGTTATTCAAGGAAGGACATCCTAGGAACCATAACCTTAGGTTGGTTAATTTTAATTACGAAGTTTTAATCCAGTTTATATTCTGTCTTTTAATCATTCGACAAGAATCAAAATTCCCCCCTTTTATTTTCTGCGATCATAAGCGATTTTACCAAATCAATTTCCTTGAGAGGCGACTTAAGGTTTCCACTCTACTACAAATTTTCTGAACCCTAATTAAAAATAATTTTTAATTTGCGCGAGTTCGACAGCTCGTGCCAAATTTGGCGTCGTTGCCGGGGAAATTGCATCGGTCTAAATCGTTTTTGTTTCTAAAAAAATTATTTAAAAAAAAATTACGTTTTGCGCATCTGTCTTGTTTCTGCGTTTGCACTAGTCTCAGTTTCTGATTCCGATTTCTGCACCTTTGATTCTGCAGACGCGTCTTTTTTCTGTTTTTGCGTTTTCTGCATTACAGTTTACGTTTTGGGCAATTTTGGGCAAATTTGGGGAAATCGGTAAAACTTCAGTTTGAGAGATTGGCTCCGGGAGTTCTATCCCCAAAGGAATTCGACCTTCTGAGCATAAGTCACACCCTAGAAGGGTGTGAGGTGACCCTTAATTTTGCCAAATTCTGTTTTTTACTAACCCGTTTTGGTGTTTCTTTGTCATTTCAGGACGTATCGGGTATTTCTGCTATTGTTCAACTTGCTCTGATTGACCTGAGATTTGGTGACGTGAAGGAGGAGGCGATCCTGGTCATAAGTCATCGAGGAGTATCCTCCATGATGGAAGCCTAATTTTAGCCGAATTCAATCGTCTGCTATTTTATTTTATTTTTCGATTTTTATTTTATTTTTGAGTCCATAAGGTCAATTAGAGTTTAGGAGAGTTGGTCCCATAGCATTCTGAGGTCATTTGGTATTTTTCGTAGATTTATTTTTGCTTCTGTTTGCTATTTTCGGCAAATTTTTGTGTCCTGTCGTATGTTTTGTGATTTTACTGTTGTATGCCTTTGCCAATGATGCTTGACTAGGAGTACCACCAGTGTTGATGATTTATATGCATATGACCCTGAGATAGAGAGATTATTGCATGCTGCTTGTAGAGCTCGTAGGTTGACTTACAGTAGAGCTGTTCCTGAGCATACCTTAGAGTCTGAGTCTGATGAGTCAGTTCAGTCTGTTGAGTCTTTTTGTTCTAGTCCTTTACATAGTGTTTATTCGTTTGGTATTTTATTTGATTCTGAAATCATGGGTGATAGAACACTTAAGCAATTGGTTGCTCCTAATGTTGATAATGAGCAGCCCCTGTGTATTCGTTATGCTAATCCTGTTGTGCTTTTTGAGCTTAAGTCTGGACTAATACACTTGCTTCCCAAGTTTCATGGTCTTGCAGGTGAGGATCCTCACAAACATCTAAAGGAATTTCATATAGTCTGCAGCACTATGAAGCAACCAGGGGTGGATGAGGAGCAAATCAAGCTGTGTGCCTTCCCTTCCTCTTTGGATAGTGGAGCTAAGGATTGGTTGTACTACTTGCCACCTTCCTCCATTGTCAGCTGGAATGACATGTCTAGATTATTTCTGGAAAAATCCTTCCCATCATCCAGGGCCACCACAATTAGAAAATATATCAGAGGCATAAAGCAGTCTAATGGGGAGAACATGCATGAGTATTGGGAGCGGTTTAAAAGGCTTTGTGCAAGCTGTCCACATCATCAGATCCCAGACAATCTCCTGACTGTTTACTTCTATGAAGGGTTGCTACGTATGGATAAGAACCTTTTAGATGCAGCTAGTGGAGGAGTCCTGAGCAATAAAACACCTGATGAGGCAAAAGAGTTGATTGCTGAGATAGCTGCTAATGCTCAACAATTTGGCACTAGAGCAAATAGCAGTGCAGTGTTCCAAGTGCAAGCTCCTCCAATGCAAGATACAATAGTGGCAGCAGCAGGAGCATCAAGAATAGATAATCAGAGAATGGAGAACAAACTTGATGAGTTGACATCAATGGAGAGGCAGTTGGCAATGACGCAAACTGTGTAACCTTCTCTGCAACTTTCTGCTCAACAAATAAGCAACCTGTGTGGCATTTGCTATGATCCTTCTCACCCCACAGATGCTTGTCCTTCCTTCCAAGATAGCAGTTTCCAATTTGATCATTCTGTTGCTGCAGTTTTTCCTACAAAGCCATAGTACCAGCAATAGCAAAATAATCCCTTCTCCAATACATATAATCCTGGCTAGAAAAATCATCCAAATCTCAAATGGAGCCAGAATTAGCAAAGTGCACCATTCCAGCAGAATCAGCAAAGGGCACCATTCCAGCAGAGGCAGCAATTTGTACCTTCACAACAGAGGCAGAATTTTCAACAATTTGCACCTCAACAGCCAATGCAGCAGCCACCAGTGCAGCAACAAGCTAGTGGCAATGGTCCTTCTTTGGAGGATTTAGTGAAGCAGATGGCAACTAACAATCTGCAGTTCTAGCAGAGGACTGAGTCTTCCATCCAGAATCTGCAAACACAAATTGGCCAACTTGCAACATCAATGAGTCAAAATCAACAAGCAAGTGGCAGCTCCCTTCCATCCCAAACAGTTCCAGATCCAAAAGGAAGCGGAAATATGAGTGCTATTACTCTCCGGTCTGGCAAGTAAATGGAGGAGCCAAACCACACTGCTGTTGAGTCATCTAAGGGAAGTGACACTAGCTCCAAGAAGCATAGCACTGATACATCTGATGTCCATATCCCTCTGCCATTCCCTCAGAGAGCCACTCAGTCAAAGAAACAGTCAGCAAAGGCTCAAGATAAAGAGATACTTGACACCTTCCAAAAAGTTGAGGTGAACATCCCTCTTCTGGATGCAATATAGCAGATTCCGAGATGCCAAGTTTCTAAAGGAGCTGTGCACCAACAAGAGGAGACTGAAGGGAGATGAGCAGGTTAACCTGAGTCAAAATGTATCGGCACTCATCCAGCCTATGCCTAAAAAATGTCAAGATCCAGGGACATTTACTATTCCTTGTGTGATTGGAAATTCTGTTTTTCATGATTGCGTGCTAGACTTAGGAGCTTCCATTAATGTTATGCATGAATCTGTTTACAAGTCTCTTTGTCTTGGTCCTTTGCGTGCTACTAGTATTGTGGTTACATTAGCTAATAGGAGTAGCATTCACCCATCTGGTTTGATTGAGGATGTATTGGTCAGGGTTAATAATCTGATTTTTCCTGCTGACTTCTACATTTTAGAAATGGAGAGTGAGACTGCTACTAATAGATTACCAATCATACTTGGTAGGCTTTTCATGAGAACAACTAGGACCAAGATAGATGTTCATTTTGGTACTCTTTCCATGGAGTTTGGTGATAGCATTGTGCATTTTAATATATTTGATGCCATGAAACATCCTTTGGAAGAGCATTCTATTTTTTGCATTGATGTGATAATGAAGTTGTGGAGGATTTTTCTGCTGAATTCCTTGCTAATTTTTCTAATTTTTCATCTACTCATACTTCTGATTTTTGTGGTTGTGGTGATAGTCAAGAGTGCATTGTGTGTGCTGAAATAGCATCACATTTTTCTGGTTTTAATGATGCACTGATTGATGATCTGATTCTGAGTGTGAATCTGCATTATCTGAATTGTCTGCTGATATTATTGATGATCCTAATTCTATTTCTGAGAATTTGTTTACAGGCATAGCTGCTGACTTGTTTTCTGCAAAATTTGCACCACCAACTACACCTCTTCCATCCATTGAGCAGCCTCCGAAATTGGAGTTGAAGGTTCTGCCTGACCACTTGAAATATGCATTCCTTGAAGAGAATGAGCAGCTACCAGTCATTGTGGCAAAGAACCTTCTACCTGAGCAGGAGGATAAACTGTTAACCCTGCTGAAAGCAAATAAGAGGGCAATTGGGTGGACAATGGCTAACATTATTGGCATTAGTCCTTCCACGTGCATGCACTGTATTCTACTTGAAGAAGGAGCTAAACCAGTGAGACAACCCCAAAGGCATTTGAACCCACTAATTCTAGATGTGGTGAAGAAGGAAGTAACAAAACTCTTGCAAGCTGGAATGATTTACCCATCTCTGATAGCCAGTGGGTTAGTCCTGTTCAGGTGGTCCCTAAAAAGTCGGGAGTCACTATAATTGCCAACCAGAATAATGAGCTGATTACAACAAGAGCTCAAAACAGTTGGGGAGTCTGCATAGACTACTGTAGGCTCATCCAGGCAACCCGCAAGGATCACTATCCTCTTCCATTTATTGATCAGATGTTGGAGCGGTTGGCTGGTAAATCCCACTACTGTTTTCTGGATGGATACTCAGGCTATTTCCAGATCCACATTGCACCTGAGGATCAGGAGAAGACAACCTTCACATGCCCCTTTGGCACATATGCATCCAGGCGGATGCCCTTTGGACTTTGCAACGCACCAGGTACTTTTCAGCGTTGCATGGTAAGCATCTTTTCTGAGTTGTTAGAGGATTGCATGGAGGTTTTTATGGATGATTTCAGTGTCTATGGTTCTTTTTTGATGCATGTTTGGATAATCTGGGTAGAGTTTTGAACAAATGCATTCAAACCAATCTTGTTTTGAATTTTGAAAAATGTCATTTCATGGTTGAGTCAGGGATAGTTTTAGGGCATGTTGTCTCTAAAAAGGGTATTGAAGTGGATCCTGCTAAAATTGATGTTATTACTACTTTGCCTTACCCTGCTTCTGTGCGGGAAGTTCGTTCTTTTCTTGGCCATGCAGGTTTTTACAGGCACTTCATTCAGGATTTCAGCAAGATTGCTCTTCCGTTGTCCAATCTCATCCAGAAAGACATTGACTTTGAGCTTGGTGATGCATGCAAGGCAGCTTTTGATCATCTGAAGCGCTGCCTAACCATAGCTCCTATGATCCGGGCACCGGATTGGTCTATCCCATTTGAGTTGATGTGCGATGCATCCAATTATGTTGTTGGAGCTGTTCTTGCTCAGCGGGCCAACAAGGCCCCACATGTCATTTCATATGCATCCAGGACGTTGGATTCTGCTCAATCCAACTATATGTAGGAATTTTTGTCGCAAATGAATAAAAGCACTCTTTATCCAGTTTCATATTATGTCTCGATATTATTGTTAATATTATATGAACAAACTGGATAAACCCCTTGGAATAGAACAGGTATCTCTTGAGTATCTGTGAGGAGATCACAATCATGAGGATTCAAGGATATCGCATGTTTATTCCTAATTTTATGTTCCTACTCTAGAGACACTGAGATTGGGGATCAGTGATCTCGGGTAAGACTAGCACGAATTATCTACTTTTATATAGATACAAGGTAAAGACCTCATATGCTACAGATATGGAGATGTCTTATCTAAAGTCGTGGGTGGACCTATAAGAGTATAGCTCGCACTGAACAGACCCAAAAAGAGACTCTATGAGAAAATCTCACAGATAGTATCATTAGAGTTGTAACAGCCCGTTGTACACCGGTATTGTTAACATTAATTATGATATTAAGCGCAGTTACAATCATAACAATTCATTTATAAAAATGCGAATAAACTTTTTCCGATTATTACGCGAGCAGTTGAAAACATAAAAAGCGTAATAATTAAAAGCTGTGACCGTAACTGTAAACTCTTGCGGAATCCTTATCTATACTATTTTAATAGTTTACTTTAATTATAATAAGACACTAAGGGGTTCCCATAAGCCCACTTAGCCAATTTCACACTTTTGCGTTTTCTACACATCCGAACAGAGTTCGGTCTCTAAATTACTGAGGACGCACATTAAAAATTCAGTCCCTCATATCTTGCTATCTTTCTTCCTTACTTAATTACCTTTCTAGAAAGCTATCACATGCTTGGTTCCGAGCTCGTTTGCTCCGGTTATCGCTATTTGAAGTTGGACAAGCAAAACTGCCAACCAACCCCGAAACAGCTCCAAACGTCCCTCACTCCTTGAATTTATGCACCTAATCCTCTCATCCATTTGCTATCAAATTTTTACACCATAGACTAGACCCCTCAATGTTCGATTTGATATATCATACACTTAATTTGACTAAGAAACGAAGCGGGAATAAATTTCTCAAAATGGTCCAAAACAACCCCCAAGTGCAGGGCCAAAATAGGGAAGCAACTTTCCCTGGCCTGCACAGGGCTGCGCACCACTCTAAAAATTCCTAGATTTTTACACAATGTAGGGGACATCACAAGCTTCAAAATGGCATATGGCACGTCCCTATCGGAGACAGTTACGGTCACACCTTTTATTTATTACGCTTTTTATTGTTTTAAATGCTCGCGTAATAAACGGAAAAAGTTTACTCACATTTTTGTAAATGAATTGCTGTGATTGTAACTGCGCTTAATGTAACGCCCTCCCTTGTATGCATCCAAGAGAGTCGTTTGCTAAGCGGAATTAGAGTCTTTAACGTCACATAAGCTAACAAAGATTCTCATTCTAAATACAAATCCGTAAAGCGTTTCAAAATTGTTATCACCTCTGTTTGGACGATAAAAATTATTTCAAGTGATTTAGAAGGAGCACGTTGGGGGCTTCGCGTGCATATAAAATAATAGTAAATCGGAGTTCGTTTGCTCATAAAAACACCACCCGTAAGGTGCACTGTAAAAATTTCAGCACTTAAGTACTTCAAAATTCCTTTCACAAACGTTTTCCAAAACAGCCGCTGTTCATAACAGTTTCAAGTAAAATAGAAGATGCTAAGGTCTACAATCATCCAAGAGTACCAAAATATCAAACATTACAGTCATCCAATCAATTAAACAGTAACAGTGAAAGTCCATGCATCAGCAAGCAACAGCAAACATCACGCCTTCAAATGCTTTTACGTCCTCCTGCCATTTAGGAAAATAGCAGCCCCAAAGGGGTGAGAATAATCCCAGTAGTGTGGCAACAAAACCAATAATATAACAGTATTAACTAGGCACAAAATCATAAACAGTCACTTCAACATATCCTTGTTCCTTTTCCTTTTTCCTTTTCATCATATTCATATATATTGCGTATATAACGCCTTTCCTTTGCGCTTTTAGCACCGTCATGCGCGCACTTCACAGTGGATATCATATACTCATGGCACCTGAGCTCGGTGGATTCCAACTGTGGGCCTATGCGGACTGATGCCAAGTGTCCCATACCCTGGTACCTTAGGGATGCCTATATGATGCTTGCTCAAACACATGGTCCTGTACATAACTATTCTAAAAAGCAAGGCCTATATGATCTTGGTACATGCATGCCATGCTATGCTTTCACACACAAAACGTACAAAAATGCGGTATGATGTAAGGTGCATGCTTATATACTTTTCATATAGCCATCACGGCACATATACTTTTCATATACGTTATGCTGCCACATAACAACTTTACCTCATAATCATATAGCCATCACGGCACATTCTTGGCAGTTTTCTTTCATAATAAGGAACATATTACTTTTACGGAGTATAGAGCATCATGTCACAACTTTATACCAGTAGTCAATAGTCACATTAGGTAATATCGCCTGACACTTACCTTGCGTGCCTTAAATAATACCAAACAGCAGCGAAGTATCTCACTTCTTAAGCGCACCTAAATCAATTACAATCAATCATTTACAGCGGCGATTTACAGCAGAAACAGTGAGCATACAGCAACGTTTTTACAGCAGAAACAGTGAGCATACAGCAGCGTTTTACAGCAGAAACAGGGAGCATCCCGCAGCATTTTACAGCAGAAAACAGTGATGTTTTGTTCTTAAAACAGTGAGCAAAATAGTGAGTTGTTCTTTAAAACAGTGAGCAGAAAACAGTGACGTTTTCCTTAAAAACAGTGGGCAGAAACAGTGTAGTTTTTACAGCAGAAAATAGTAACACCTTACAGCAGAAACAGTGAACGTTTTCAAGCAGAAACAGTGGCATCAAACAGTGGCAGAAACAGTAACATTTGAGCGTCAAAACAGTGACATAATCCATGGCATTTGAACATCAAAACGGTGACATAAACAGTGGAATTTGAGCCTCAAAACAGTGACATAAGTAGTGGTATTTGCACATCAAAACAGTGGCATGAATGGTAGCATTTGAACATCAAAAACAGTGACATTAGTGGTGATATTTGCACATCAAAACAGTGGCATTAGTAGTGATTTTTGAACATTAAAACCGTGGCATAGATAGTGATTTTTGAGCATTAAAACAGTGGCATAAATAGTGATTTTTTAACATCAAAACAGTGGCATAATTAGGAGTATTTGAACATCAAGATGGTGATCATTTTATGCAGAAACAGTGGCACATTAAGTACTAAAACAGTGAGCATTTTTTTGTGTGTGCAGAAACAGTGGCATGTGAGGCACTAAAACAGTGAGCATTTTATGCAGAAACAGTGACATATTTACCCTCAAAACAGTGGCACATTCATACCGAAACAGTGGCATTAACTTAAGCATAACCATGGGACTTTCATTCCATTATATCATGCAATGTGCTATAAGGCTTAAAGAAGATGCAATAACGAAAGCACACAAGTTATCATCAAGTAGCTCCATCCTTATACCTTCACCATGCTTATTCAAGAATCCAAAACAAAACAGAATCAAGGAGAAATTCAAGCACACACATGGTTACACACAATGAAAAAGGTCTAAGTTCTAAGCTTACCTCTTGTAGCACACACTTCTTGGTCAAGGATCACACACCACACCTTCTATCTTTACACAACAACAAGTTCACCCTTCCTAGGAGATGGCTTGTGCGCATACAATGGTGAGGAGAACACTTTGGACAGCTTCCAAGAGTGAGGAACTAGGCTGGACAGTGAGGGAAAAGAGAAGAAAACTCACACTTCACTTGGTGTCTTAGGCCACGGTTTGGGAGATGAGGGAAGAAGAGAGTTGGCCTAGTCTTTCTTTCTCCAAGAGTTCTTGTATTCACGGCTAGAGAGTGAGGGGAGTAGATGAGAGTTGGCTGCACTTGTAAAATGAGGACAGCCCCCCTTGGTGCGCACAAGATAAAGAGAAGTGAGGGAGGTTTGGAATGATGAAGCATCATGACAATTCTGATTTCTTGTGGAAGTGGGGCTGCAAACTTGGTCAAAACAAGCAAGGAGTTTGCTTCTTGCACACTCTAGGCGCATGCAAGGGGGTGAGGTGGGAGGTTGTCATCATGTGCACATGCAAGGTGGTTCTCTTGGTCAACAAGCTAGGCAGATTTGTGTCATAGAAATCTGATTTGAGAGCTCCCCATGTGCGCCTAAGATGAGAAGGATGCAGCCCAAAAGAAAGGCTAAAGAGTACAAGTGTCTTCCATGCAATGAAGTTGAAGTCAAATGGTGCACAAGCTAAGGTGTGAGGTGGCGGTCATGCATGGGGAAAGTTGGAAGATTTTCCAAGTCTTATCTTCTTCTTATGCGCATAAATGAGGAGGAATGATACATCTAGCCATGTGTATGTTCCTTGCTACACAAGACAACCTTGTAGGACAAGGCCTTAAGGGAGATAAGTGTGGATACACATTGGGCTGAACTAGATTGATCCAAGAACCATTGGGCCATCGGCCAACACAAGGAAAACCCATCAACACAAGTCCAAAGGTGACAAGTCCACACACACTAGCCCACTTCCCAAGTCCTATAAACACCAAAGCCTTATAACACACAATCAAATTACTCATATGATTTTAATAAAAGTTTCACATGCCTACATATGCACCATCCTATGATTTTAATTTAAATACTTACCTTAGTCTCATCCAAGGATAAAGGCCATATAATTCGCAAGCCATCAAACATACACATGCATCTATATCATTATAACACTTATGTATTTTACTAATTTTGTGGGATGTTACACTCTCCCCACCAAATAGGAATTTTGTGTGCAAAATAAACTTACTTAACAGCTAAACAGTTCTGGATAGCGATTCTGAATGTCGTCCTCGCGCTCCCAAGTGGCTTCAGCTGCCGATCTGTTGTTCCACAATACTTTCACCAAAGGAATCTCTTTAGAACGGAGTCGCTTGACGGATCTTTCAAGAATTTGGAATGGTTGCACTTGATACATCAGATTTTCCTTTAGTTCCACTTCTTCTGGCTGTAACACGTGAGATGGATCACAGAGATACCTCCGTAGCTGCGACACATGAAATACATTGTGAATTCCTGACAGATTGGGTGGTAAAGCCAACCGGTATGCAGACTCTCCAATCCGGTCCATAATCAGATACGGTCCTAAGTACCGTGGACTTAACTTCTTAACTCCCATTCTCCTTCCGAGTCCCGATGTAGGTGTGATTCTCAAGAATACATGGTCTCCGACTTCGAAAGATAGGGGCTTATGACGCTTGTCGTAGTAACTCTTCTGTCTGGCCTGAGCCCGCTGCATATTTTCCCGAATCTTCTTTACCTGCTCGGATGTTTCTTGAATTAGATCAGGTCCTAACATACTTCGCTCACCCACTTCAGTCCAGCATAAAGGGGATCTGCATTTTCTCCCATACAGAGCTTCGTACGGTGCCATCTGAATACTGGAATGGTAACTGTTATTGTAAGCAAATTCAATCAAAGAAAGATAATTATCCCAGCTGCCTCCTAACTCCAAAACGCATGCTCGCAACATGTCCTCTAAAGCTTGAATGGTGCGTTCTGTCTGTCCATCGGTCTGCGGATGGTAAGCAGTACTCAATCTCAAGTGGGTCCCTAATGCTCTTTGAAAAGATTCCCAGAACTTAGAGGTAAACTTGGGATCACGATCACTGACAATACTAGTAGGAACTCCGTGCAGCTTCACAATCTCCTGAAGATAAATTCTGGCAAGCCTCTCTGTATTATATGTGGTTCTAACACACAAGAAATGAGCTGACTTCGTTAAACGATCAACAATCTCCCAGATAGCATCATATCCTTCTCGCGTCCGAGGAAGTCCAACTACAAAATCCATCGCAATACTGTCCCACTTCCACTCGGGAATCTCCAAAGGTTGAAGGAGTCCCGACGGTTTCAGATGTTCGTACTTCACCTTCTGACAAGTTAGGCATCGAGATACATACTCAGCAATATCACGCTTCATACCCGGCCACCAAAACGAGGTCTTCAAATCATGGTACATCTTCGTAGATCCAGGATGAATGGCATACTTACCCTTATGGGCCTCCTGCAAAACTTCTTGCTTCAACTCTTCATTCGGCACAACTAACCGGCCTTGGAATCTCCAAGTATCATTCTCATCCCTTATTACATCTTGGTTGCCAACCAATTCACGGACTAACTCTTCATCTTTCTGAGCCTCCTTAATTCTACTGATCAATTCATTCTCCACCTTTATATTTCCCAATCTTATGCTATGCCCTCTCTCGTCTATAGATAAATTCAAATCTCGAAAGGCCTCAAACAATTTCAGTTCTTCCATCATCAGAGTTGCAGTGTGCAGTGTCTTCCTACTCAGGGCGTCAGCTACCACGTTTGCCTTTCCTGGGTGGTATTTAAGTTCAAACTCATAGTCCTTCAGAAATTCCATCCACCGTCGTTACCGCATATTCAGCTCCTTCTGGTCGAACAAATACTTCAAACTCTTATGATCGCTGAACACGTCAAACTGCGAGCCGTACAAGTGGTGCTCCAGATTTTAAGTGCGAACACTATAGCTGCTAACTCCAAATCGTGCGTAGGATAATTTTCTTCGTGAGGCTTTAGTTGTCGAGACGCATAAGCTACCGCCATGTGATCCTGCATCAACACGCATCCAAGTCCTTTCAGTGACGCATCATAGTATACTTCGAACTTTCTGGTAGGATCCGAAATCGTGAGTACGGGGGCACTCGTTAACCTGCTCTTCAGTTCCATGAAACATTCTTCACAAGCTTTAGTCCACTCAAAAGGCTTATCCTTCCGAGTGAGACGGGTAAGAGGTTGCACTATCTGAGAGAAATTCTGGATGAACCTTCGATAATATCCAGCAAGACCTAAGAAACTCCTTACTTCGGTGACAGTCTTGGGTCGTTCCCAATTCATGACAGCTTCAACCTTGCTGGGGTCCACAGCAATACCTTCTGTTGAAATGACATGGCCCAGAAACTGGACCTCTTTAAGCCAAAACTCGCACTTCGACCACTTCGCGTACAACTACTTCTCCTTCAATATTTGCAAGACAATCCTCAAATGTTCCGCATGCAACTCTTCATTAGCAGAGTATATCAGAATGTCGTCGATAAACACAATAACAAACTGATCAAGGAATGGGCGGAAGATGCGGTTCATGTAGTCCATGAATACCGCTGGAGCATTCGTGAGTCCAAATGGAATCACCTGATATTCGTAGTGCCCATAACGAGTCCTAAAAGCTGTTTTCGGAATATCCTCCGGTTTGACCCGGATTTGATGGTATCCCGATCGTAAATCTATCTTGGAAAAGACTCTGGCTCTTCTCAGCTGGTCCATCAAATCATCGATCCTTGGTAGCGGATACTTATTCTTCACCGTAACTTTGTTCAGCTGCCGGTAATCTACACACAGCCGTAGACTTCCATCCTTCTTCTTAATCAAGATGGCTGGAGCACCCCATGGAGAGGTACTCGATCTGATGAATTCCTTTGCCAACAGTTCTTCTATCTGCTTCTTCAACTCGCGAAGTTCCAAGGGCGCCATGCGATACGGAGCAATGGAGATTGGTCCAACTCCAGGAACAAGTTCGATGGAAAATTCTATTTCCCTATGAGGAGGCAATCGAGGTATTTCATCCGGGAATACCTCCTCGAATTCTCTAACTACAGGTACATTCTGAATTTGATTGTCAACCGAGGTCTCAGCCTCGATCGACAAAAGATACCCTGCGGCTCCCTTGCGGAGCTCTTTTCTAACTTGCAATAAAGAAATGAGAGAGAAAGGTTGAAAATTACCATCTTTCGCAGGAACAATGACTTTCCCCGCTCGACAGTCCAACGTTATCCCGTTTTCCGTCAACCAGTCCATACCGATAATCACATCGAAATTGAATACCGATAGGACCACCAAGTTTACTGTATACGTGTTCCCTTCATACTGCAAAATAACACCTCTGCGGATCTCTGAGGCTGTGCACGATCCTCCAGTAGGGGTACTGATGTGCAACTCATAAGGTAACAGGGTTGGGGTGATGCCTATTCTCATAGCAGTGTGCTTTGCCATAAAAGAGCCAGACGCTCCAGAATCAAAGATAACAGATATTGGGTGACCATTTAAAATGACATTACCTTTGATCAAGTTGGGAAACTTCTGCGCTTCATTCGCATCCAGTGTGAACACCCGTGCTTGCGTAGGCTGTGGATTAGCTTTCTGGGGGCATTCGTAAGCAAAATGTCTGTGCTGGCCACATCTGAAACATGCATTGTTGCTCTTGCGACAAACTCCAAAGTGGTTCTTACCACATGTAGCACAAACAGTCGCACCCTGCCGTCTAGTTGACGATTGACCAACAGTATTGCTTCTCTTAAAATTTCCAGGCCGCGCCTGCAACTGCGGACCTCTGCCTCGACCCCTACCAGGTGCCGTCCTGAAGAACCTGCCTGCTTTGTTTCCTCCGTGGAATTGTGTTGGTTGCTTATTCAAATTCTTGGCCTCATTGATGATTCCTTCTGCCTGACGACTCTGATTGATGAGCTCCGGAAGTGTACGATTAGCCATCGTCAAAATGAGCTTACGGATTTCCGGATGTAATCCGCTTTCGAATTTCTCCACCTGCCATTCCTCATCATAAATGTTCTGGTCAAAGTTGGCGTACTCGATCAGCTGCCCAAATTTTGCAATGTACTCATTGACCGACATGTTATCCTGCCTGAGTGACAGCAATTCGGTGTGCTTCATTCTTCTCATTGCCTTAGGAAAATACTTATCCAAAAAGACTTGTCTGAACACGGCCCATGTCAGTTCAACGTCCTGAGCTCTCAGCAGAGCCCTCGCACCAGTCCACCATGTTAGAGCTTCTCCCATCAGCTGGTACGATGCGTAATCGGTCTTCTGCGCTTCCAGGCATGCCATGCGTTCGAATATATGCTCGATCATCTGCAACCACTTCGCTGCAGCCTCAGGGTTGTCTTCACCCTCAAAGGTAGGTGGTTGAAAGTTGCGGAAGTCTTTCAACCTCCGACGGGCAATTTCTTCTGCATTGTCATGCAGTGGGGGTTGGTTCTGGTTCTGTTGCCTATGGTCGCGCCATTCTTGGCTCATATTCTGAATGAATGTTGCCAGTCCCCCAATGGTAGTGATAAGATCCTCTTCCGCATCGCCAGACCTTCCCCGAGTTGAACCGCGACTACCTGCCATGATTCTGCACTCACAATATCATGAAATGAGTTGATCAGGCTCACCGCAAGTTATTTATGGCAGCAGTCCCAAGTAGGTACTCGAGTTCAATTTGGACAAGTTAACTATGCATCCGTGTCTTATCACAGAACGATCTTAACAATCTAACTACACTAGCTAATATATATTCAAACAATTAAACTATAGCACATTTAGACAGTCAATCAGCAGATAAACACAATCAACAATCAATTCAAGCAATCACAAGCAAATCCATGGATCAAACTGCTCTGATACCAATTAGTGTAACGCCCTCCCTTGTATGCATCCAAGAGAGTCGTTTGCTAAGCGGAATTAGAGTCTTTAAAGTCACATAAGCTAACAAAGATTCTCATTCTAAATACAAATCCGTAAAGCGTTTCAAAATTGCTATCACCTCTGTTTGGACGATAAAAATTATTTCAAGTGATTTAGAAGGAGCACGTTGGGGGCTTCGCGTGCATATAAAATAATAGTAAATCGGAGTTCGTTTGCTCATAAAAACACCACCCGTAAGGTGCACTGTAAAAATTTCAGCACTTAAGTACTTCAAAATTCCTTTCACAAACGTTTTCCAAAACAGCCGCTGTTCATAACAGTGAGCATACAGCAACGTTTTTACAGCAGAAACAGTGAGCATACAGCAGCGTTTTACAGCAGAAACAGGGAGCATACCGCAGCGTTTTACAGCAGAAAACAATGACGTTTTGTTCTTAAAACAGTGAGCAAAACAGTGAGTTGTTCTTTAAAACAGTGAGCAGAAAACAGTGACGTTTTCCTTAAAAACAGTGGGCTGAAACAGTGTAGTTTTTACAGCAGAAAACAGTAACACCTTACAGCAGAAACAATGAACGTTTTCAAGCAGAAACAGTGGCATCAAACAGTGGCAGAAACAGTAACATTTGAGCGTCAAAACAATGACATAATCCATGGCATTTGAACATCAAAACGGTGACATAAACAGTGGCATTTGAGCCTCAAAACAGTGACATAAGTAGTGGTATTTGCACATCAAAACAGTGGCATGAATGGTAGCATTTGAACATCAAAACAGTGACATTAGTGGTGATATTTTCACTTCAAAACAGTGGCATTAGTAGTGATTTTTGAACATTAAAACCGTGGCATAGGTAGTGATTTTTGAGCATTAAAACAGTGGCATAAATAGTGATTTTTTAACATCAAAACAGTGGCATAATTAGGAGTATTTGAACATCAAGATGGTGATCATTTTATGCAGAAACAGTGGCACATTAAGTACTAAAATAGTGAGCATTTTTTTTTGTGCAGAAACAGTGGCATGTGAGGCACTAAAACAGTGAGCATTTTATGCAGAAACAATGACATATTTACCCTCAAAACAGTGGCACATTCATACCGAAACAGTGGCATTAACTTAAGCATAACCATGGGACTTTCATTCCATTATATCATGCAATGTGCTATAAGGCTTAAAGAAGATGCAATAACGAAAGCACACAAGTTATCATCAAGTAGCTCCATCCTTATACCTTCACCATGCTCATTCAAGGATCCAAAACAAAACCGAATCAAGGAGACATTCAAGCACACACATGGTTACACACAATGAAAAAGGTCTAAGTTCTAAGCTTACCTCTTGTAGCACACACTTCTTGGTCAAGGATCACACACCACACCTTCTATCTTTACACAACAACAAGTTCACCCTTCCTAGGAGATGGCTTGTGCGCATACAATGGTGAGGAGAACACTTTGGACAGCTTCCAAGAGTGAGGAACTAGGCTGGACAGTGAGGGAAAAGAGAAGAAAACTCACACTTCACTTGGTGTCTTAGGCCACGGTTTGGGAGATGAGGGAAGAAGAGAGTTGGCCTAGTCTTTCTTTCTCCAAGAGTTCTTGTATTCACGGCTAGAGAGTGAGGGGAGTAGATGAGAGTTGGCTGCACTTGTAAAATGAGGACAGCCCCCCCTTGGTGCGCACAAGATAAAGAGAAGTGAGGGAGGTTTGGAATGATGAAGCATCATGACAATTCTGATTTCTTGTGGAAGTGGGGCTGCAAACTTGGTCAAAACAAGCAAGGAGTTTGCTTCTTGCACACTCTAGGCGCATGCAAGGGGGTGAGGTGGGAGGTTGTCATCATGTGCACATGCAAGGTGGTTCTCTTGGTCAACAAGCTAGGCAGATTTGTGTCATAGAAATCTGATTTGAGAGCTCCCCATGTGCGCCTAAGATGAGAAGGATGCAGCCCAAAAGAAAGGCTAAAGAGTACAAGTGTCTTCCATGCAATGAAGTTGAAGTCAAATGGTGCACAAGCTAAGGTGTGAGGTGGCGGTCATGCATGGGGAAAGTTGGAAGATTTTCCAAGTCTTATCTTCTTCTTATGCGCATAAATGAGGAGGAATGATACATCTAGCCATGTGTATGTTCCTTGCTACACAAGACAACCTTGTAGGACAAGGCCTTAAGGGAGATAAGTGTGGATACACATTGGGCTGAACTAGATTGATCCAAGAACCATTGGGCCATCGGCCAACACAAGGAAAACCCATCAACACAAGTCCAAAGGTGACAAGTCCACACACACTAGCCCACTTCCCAAGTCCTATAAACACCAAAGCCTTATAACACACAATCAAATTACTCATATGATTTTAATAAAAGTTTCACATGCCTACATATGCACCCTCCTATGATTTTAATTTAAATACTTACCTTAGTCTCATCCAAGGATAAAGGCCATAAATTTTCGCAAGCCATCAAACATACACATGCATCTATATCATTATAACACTTATGTATTTTACTAATTTTGTAGGATGTTACACTTAATATCATAATTAATGTTAACAATACCGGTGTACAACGGGCTGTTACATTTTATAGTCCTAGAAACACGTGTGTAGTGGGATCCGTAATCTCAGGCTCCTAATCGGATGTAGATTGTACAAACTCATATGGTGATGAGTCAGCCATAATAATAAAAATATAAAAATTGCAAATTCATTTTTATAATTAATTTAATTTTAAATAATTTACATGTCTAGTACAAGATTTATAATATATATTAAATTACAAATTTCTTTATTAAAATTATGTATGCATATATTATAATTCTCTATAATTGTCCTAAGTCACTACTCATAATATAACACCTCGTAATTCTAAAATGTATAATTACATTTGAAAATATGGATTAATTGATAGGATTAGTGAAAATCTTGAAATTAGGGTCAAAATACATAAGAAGGGTAAAATGGTAATTTGCCAAACACATAACCCTAGGAAAGAAAATTTGAGTAGAAGGTCTCAAATGGAAAAACTGATCCTGGAAATGGATTCAGAACGAAAAATTCAGTGGTTAGGCAAGTTTCTGAAAAAATTGATGAATAGTATTTTTACCGAGTAAAAATTCCACGGTACAGTTGCATCGTAAAGCGTGTCGAATGAATTTTGAGCTCTAAGTTTGGAAATAAGTTATAAATAGTTCACAGGACTAGGAAATATGATTTCTGGTGAAAATTGATGGAAATTAGGATATTTGGGGAAGCGTGCCCACAATGCGTATAACAGCTTAAAACTGTGATTTCTCCGAATGACCGGAAAACTCTGTATTCATATGATCAAGGAAAATTAAAAGACAGTGGTTAATGTTAAAAATTGGAGTTTCTAAATAGTCTAGGAATTACTGGACGTTTAGTGGATTAAGCGAGAGATTTGAAATTAATTTGAAACGCACGAGGTGGCAGTGAGACTCACCCCACTTAAGTTATAACATAACACATGTGCACAAGACACTATTCATCATCTTCCTCACCAATTCTCTCTCACTATAGGATTGTATGATGTGTGGAAGTGTTGAAATGAATCAAAAACCCTTGGGTGCACATAGATGTTGAATTTGGCCAATGAGGGGAAATAAGGATGGATGATGTAAGAATTATGTAATTGATGTTGTGTGATTATAAATGGTGTTTAAATAGATTGTATGTTGGTGTGATGTAATTGAATTGGAAGGAAAAATATTAGGAGAGTGTGTGTGTATGCATTCGGCCAAAAGGGCATAAATTAGGGAAAATGGTGTTGTGATGGAATTGAATGGCATATAGGTTTGGATTGGTGTTGTGGTAACCTTAGGATGCTAGTGGGAACTTGAGATAAAATTAAGAACATGGTGTGATAAATTTGGGCCATATGGCCGAATCATAATGTATGTGGGGGGAGATTTTGGTGCTTTGTAATTGATTGGTTGCACCTTGTGTTGATAATCCTTGTGTGATCATTGTAGGTTGCCTCCCACGGACGTAAACTTGGAACTGTGAGCTCGGTGGGTTTCCTTTGGTCCTTGACCAAAAGGATCATGGTAAGTGGTTATGTGAAAATGCTTGAATACTTAACTAACCATATATATGTCTTGGTTGATTATAATTGTAATGGGAATGACCTATGCGTAGTCATTTCTTGTGAGACCAAGCTCGATGGCATATTGAAGTGAAGCTACCTAGAGAGGGAGCTTCCATCAGGTAATCCCTTAGTACTGGGGTTAATGTATTATAACATGATCATGCATTTATATATGTATAGTGGTACATAGGATATACCGTGTCTCTGGCCAGTAGACAGTTGCCTTCAGGCATTACGAACTTCCACTGGATAGGTCTCCGTGAGGGAGTTCTAGTTGACCTGGGGTCATGGAGTTGTTATCCATTGAGGAGCACTCTAAGAAAGTCTCGAGTGTATATGGATGGAGGATACCTTGGTTGATGTTATGGGAACACTGGAGAGGCCCATTTTGGTGACTTTATTTCAGGTAATAGCAGTGGGGCAGAAGCCGTGGGCAAGAGGCCCATATGATGAACATTGGAGATTTATGCACCTTTTTGCATTTTGAGGCCTTTGTGGCATAGGTCAGACTTAGGACATGAACATTCTATGTTGATTTAGGATTATGCATATTGTCACCCTTGTTCATGCCATATTTTGTCTAAGTTTAGTTGTACATTGATTATGTCATATTTTAAGGTTATTCCATTATGTTGTAATTGAAGGATTATTGTAATATGTTGTTATTGGAGGCTTGTGATTGTAATATTGGACCTTGTGTAATATTGAAGAATGATGTATGATGAAAAGGCAATAGGCCTATTTTAGTTGATGAATATGTGTATGTTTAAAGAAATGCATGCAATTGGATCAAAGTGATTGAAATGGTTTAAGTTTTGAAAATGTAAGTAATGTTATGTAAATTGTGCAAATTGATATAAATTTTCGAGGATTGTAAGAGAACCAAGGCATTGCTGGTCCTTGGGTGCCACCCTTGTATATTAGGTACCCTTGATGATAGGTAACACACTTTTGATAAAGTGAGATAGGTTGAATAAACAAAGGAGATGCCGTTGAATTTTCTAGAAATGGCAGATTTTTTGTGTGCTTTGGGAGAGCATATCTCGCTCCACAGAAGTCCAATGTCCCATACACCATTTTGAAGATTGAGATGTCAACTATGTTGTGTCAAAATTCAGTAGCCATTGGAGTTGTACGCGGTCCTGTAGAGGCAGAAGAGTGAGGATTGTTCCGAAGTGCCCTGCACATGGGGCTGTCGGGTGCTGTTTTTGGGGAATTTATTCCCACATCAATTCTTGGTCAAATTAGGCCCATAATATGTCAAATTGAATCTTGAGGTGTCTAATTTACTGTATAAAAATTTAAGAGAAATTGGTGGAGTAGTTTGTTCAGAATTGTTGAAAGAATAGAGGCTGTTTGGTGCCCTGTTTGAGGATGGCTGATAGCTTTGCTTGTCCAACTTCAAACAGTGATAACCAGAGCAAACGAGAACTTTATGGAGCGTGTGATAGCTTGTTGGAAATATAATTAAGTCTAGAATAACATACTAAAAGATGAGAGGTTCGCGGCATGCGAATTCTCTGCAGTGTCCAAAAGACTAAACCATATTCAAATAGGTAAAAATCGTAAAAGTGAGATTTTGGCTAAGTGGGTTTATGGGAATCCCTCAGTGACTTGAGATAAGTACTATATGATCGTTAGACAACTAATATTATTATTCCGCATTTAGTTTTCAGTTATGATCACGACTTTTATTCATTACGTTTTAATATTATTTTAGATGCTCGCGTAATGAAAAGGAAAAAGTTTACTCGTATTTTTATAAATGAACTGCTGTGATTGTAACTACGCTTAATATCATAATCAATGTTAACAATACCGATGCACAACGAGCTATTGCACATAATATAAGTTACTAACAATTTTGTAAGTCACAAACAAAATTTTATATCACTAACAAATTCCTAAGTCACTAATAAATTCCTAGGTCACTAACAATCAAGTCACTAACATATTCCTAGGTCACTAGCAAATTCATAAGTCTCTAACAAATTCCTATATCACTAACAATTTTCGTAAGTCACTAACAATTTTCATAGGTCATTAATATAACATATATATGTTGTAATTAAAAAAATATAGAAACTACATATTAAGATTTACTTGACTGACAAAGCTTCGCTGCGCAAAATACTCAAGGAGGCCTATAGAGTCTAGAGGAAGTCAGAGCAAATTCTTAGAGAGAAGGTAGAGAGATAATGTAAAATGAAAAAAGTGAAAATTTGGGAATTATATAGATTGCCTAGGTCACGCCCAAGTTGGGCGTGAGTGCTCTAACCTATTCGAGGAATGAATGCCTGGATAGTCATGCTTAAGTTGGGCGTGAGTGAGTGCAGTAGATTCATAAATTGATTTAAAACAACAATGTTTTCATAGTTTTTTATATTAAAAAAGCAATATTTTAAATTTTTTGCAAGACCATACACATAAATTAAATTATGAGCAATGTGTATTTCTGAAAATGGATCCTCTCATGTTTTAAAAAAATGACATTGTCATGTGAGAAGATTACAATCTTACAAAGATGAATCAACGATAATGATTTTATTATTTTAATATTTTTTCTCTCTTCCTTTATCATTATTAATTCACCTTTGTATTATTATGATTCCCACATGACCATATCATTTTTTTTTAACATGAGAGGATCCAAATTCGTGTATTTCCACATATTGAGTTTTAAAAATAAATGAGAAAATAAAGATACAAAAAGAGTAAAGTCCTTTTTGGTCTCTAACAAAAAACACGGTTATTACTTTCGTTCCTTAAAAAAAAAAATCAACTTTTGATCCATCTACAATTGCAATTCTTTGAAATTGTGATTGAACGGTATTGTTTGTTAGTACCTATAAATGACTTTACTCCTAGAAAAATAAAACTTTTTTTTTTATGTTTTTCTTTTTTAAAAGAAAATTATTACCATGCGTCTTAGGTATGGGGGAGCGGTCGTTGTGCTTTGTTTGGGTGAGTACATGTTCTGCGTTTCGAATCGAAGTTTGTTTGTTTATTATGTTGAGTTGTTCTTTAATGTTTCTGAAAAGTTTCTGAATAACTAACACAATTCAATGATGGAAGTGGAATCAAGGCGAATTAGAAGGTTTGGAGTTCAAAGGCACACACACGACAACACTCTTCTCCCTCTTTATGCTTCTTCCTCCTCCTCTGATAATGTTTCTAACACCATTTCCTGTTGGTAATGTTTCTTCTTCTTATTCTCCTTCATTTTCATCTGTTTCTGTTGGTTTATGTTATGTGTGTGTATGTGTAAAATTAAGCAATTGTCTGACTCTATGAATGCAGGTATTGCGACTTCAAAATCTTCTCATTTAACAAACCCCTTTTCCAATTTGGTCGCAGACATGCAAGGTGGGTCCCTTTTGCACACACCCTTTTGCTTTTTATGTTGATTGCTTCAGCCTTCATGTTTCTGACAGTTTTTGTATGTGTGGCTTATCTTTATAGGTTTTTGAAAGTATGGTTTTCAATTGGGGTTGGTTTTGCCCTTTCTGCTTTGCTTGGAGTTACTTTTGTATGTACTTTGCCCTAAGTAATTTTTGGTGTTTCTGAAAGTTCTTTCTCATATTAAATATTCTGTTCCATGGCTTTCAATTACTTGTTTAATGTCACACTTGCCCAGATTCTTCTTTGGGAATTAGCCAGAGCATTGCATCTCTGTGGTGACAGCAACAAGCTTGGAAACCTTGCAAGTGCCTTGCTATTTGGGTTCCCCCCTTTGGTTGGCAACTTCATCCCTTCTTTCCTAATTTAAATTAATTGTTTTTTTTTTTTTTTTTAATTTATGTCAATAGTAAAATGACAACACATGGAAAATGTGAATAATCTTTCTTCTGTCATGCTCGTACTAATTGCCTTTTGTGCAGTTGTCTGGTTTAAGCTTATCACTTGCTGATGCTGGGTGTATATGTATTTCTACCATCGTATCTGTTTTTGTGCATGAATTTGGTCATGCAGTTGCGGCCACCAGGTCAGTTGTCTTTGCTTTATTACCTCTCTTGTTAAAATTGAGTGGTATCACGAACTAGTGTTAGATAAACCTTTTGGATCACACTCATCTATTGCTTGTTTCAAAAATGTAAGAAATATCTTGATGCTTAATTAATTTTGTTTAATGAATTTGTAAATAAACGTGCCTACTACTGAATTCCTCATCAAAAGTATTCCTTTTCCACAACTTCATCTAAAGCTGATGCAAATCCATAATGTAGATGAACAAGTGAAAACAACTTCATCTATTTTGTGCATTCTAATTGCAACATTCATTAAATTATTGACAAATCAGTGAACTTAATGTATGTTTGAGAAAGAATTTAGGGAATTTGGGAAGTAATTCACTAGGAAGGCTCTCAATAGTTGTGGTACAGTCATACAAAACATTGACATATTCCCCTATTGATACCAATACTCTAAAACCACCAAATCACACTTACGCGTATTAGTTTGGGTGCAACACAATAAACTACCTACTTAGTCCACAAGGCTATCATAATTACTGAATTATATTCCGTAATAACGAAATTGGATAATGGTTAGACCATCCTTCTTTGTATCCTTCGTATTAAATTTTAAAAGCACTAAGGGCATTCATGAATCAAGTAGCATGAGTGAACTAGTTTGCATTTCATGAAGTTTTTGCTTTTATGATAAGTAAAGAGCTTTATTAGACACTGAAATTAAAGAAATAAAAAACCCACAAAATAATAAAACCAAAATAAACTAGAAAGAAACACATTAAGTTAGCAAAGCTTGCCAATCTCTTTGTTTATCCAACAAAGAAATCCCTTTAAAATAGCTTTTAACCGACACCAAAAAGAAGCTAAACAAATATACTGTTTTATGCAATGAAAAAAGTAACAGCAAAAGTTATCCTTGTAAATTAGGGAGTTCCTTTCCAATAAATAGTAACCAAATCAGTTTATGTATATTAAACCTGCCTCTGTCCCCCTCCGCACCCAAAAGAAAAAAAATACTGCATGTATTGCACACCAACTATGAACCATGCCTTCACTCCTCTCCAATCCTCTAAATTGGCATATGAAAAAATTGCTTCAAACTCTGTAGAAAATTAATTTTCACAAAAACAACAAATGTGCACCACGAATATCGAACTGCTGGATAGTGTAAAAATAAGCAGCTGCTAGAGTGCAAGTTTATAAATTAGAGGAACGCATAACAAAAGCATTCAGGAGAGATAGCTTGGTGTCACTGTGATACGAACCTTGGGAGAACCTCACCTCAAAAGCTAGTTCATGAGGTAGGAGAGTCCAAAGTCTATATAAACCCCACACAAGAACCTTATGTAGGGGTGTAAATAAGCCAAGCGCCTTGTCAAGGGCCCAAGGCTTGGCTTGACTTGTTTAATAAATAGAACTGACTCAAACTTTAAAAAAAGCTTGTTTAACAAACAAGCCCAAGCTTAATTTAATGAGGCTTGGCTTGAAAGCCCGTGAGCTGGCCCAATATAGCTGATGGACTTTGGGGTAAGTGCTAAGTTTCCCTGTAGTAGCATGAGGTCTGGTAGTAATGCTAATAGGTAGCTTTTTTTTTCTTTGGTTAGGTGTTGTCGTGGATATTAATTGTTAACCTCTTTGTTCCAATTTGAGGATGGGAATGATGGTGACATGAGATGAGATTCAATTGTTTGTTGGGTTTGTTTGGTTATTTTAATAAAGGTTATAGTAATTGTTATTTTTTTTTTTAATATTACAACTGTTATCACTGAAATTTTTTAAAGGTTAGTCTATATTACATACTTTTCTTAAAATATTCTTCACCCACATTCTCTATTTCATAAGTTGGATCAATGTTTAAGAAGAAACTGTGGAACTCATTATTCGATCTTAAAATATATGTGGAGGTTTTATGATTGTTTTTTCTCTGATGAAGGAATACAGAATTTGATGCATTTAGTCTCAACATTTGGACGTATGTGAGTTTGGAAAAAATGCATTTTATAATTATAAATGAGCAAAGCCAAGCTCAAGGCAAGCCTTTAATTTTTTAAAAACAAGTAAAGTCAAGCCTAGAATTTAGCTCGTACCAAGCTAATATGCCAAGCTAAGCTCAAAATATTTTTCATAGGCTTGGCTCGTTTAAGCTAAAGCTTGGCTCGTCTCAGCTCATTTACACCCCTAACCTTATATTTCTAATGCGGGACTCCAAGTCCTATAACTTGTAATAGGATCGTAACATTCCACCATGCTCCGCAGCCTCGGCGCCCATGCGGGCTGCCTTTGAGCTAGTCTTTTACTAACTCTAGGCGAACATTGCAATGCTAGCGTCACCATCTGCGCCGCTTGATTGCAACCGGGAGGCATAGTGAAAGGCTCTGATACCAATTGATTCAAACCTTGAGAAAACATCACCCCAAAAGCTAGCTTATGAGGTAGGAGAGTTCAAAGTCCATATAAACCCCACACTAGAAGCTTATGTTTCTAATGTGGGACTCCAAGTCCCATACCTTGGAGTAGGATCATAACATTCTACCACGCTTCGTAGTGCTGGCGTCCACGCGAGCTGGGTGAGCACTGCAATGATAGCATCACCACCCGCGCCACTCGATTGCAATGAGGAGACATAGTGGAAGACTTTGATACCAATTAATTCGAACTTTGGGAGAATCTCACCCTAAGAGCTAGCTCATGAGGTAGGAGAGTCCAAAGTCCATATAAATCCCACACTAGAACCTTACGTTTCTAATGTGGGACTCAAAGTCCCATACCTTGGAGTGGGATCGTAACACACTATGATCTGTGAACCTTCAACAGTTGTATTAATTCTTCATTCTAAAGCCCATATTCTACTACTGAACATAGTCAAGTAAACCCGGAAGAAATTTGTATAAATGTCTGAAAAATTGGAATTTTCAAAAAAAGGACAGCTTCTTGAGATAATAGAAGTCGCTAATGCAGTGATGACAGATAATAAAGGTGGTAAATGGAAATAGAAATGGATAATCCCCAGCCCATAAACAAGACTCATTCCCAAATTTGACAGAAACCAAATGGAGAAAAGCAACATACCCCTCATAAATTTTTTGACTGACTTGAGTTAATTGCATTAACTGCTTCCTTGCATCCCATAATATATATATATATATATATATATATGGGGCAGGATATTCTTACACCAGTGTAAGAGTTAGAAGTCTTACGCTCAATCTTGACCATTGATCCATTTGTATCCAATGGCTCACATTACTAAAAAATTAGAGCCCTTAGATATAAGTGGGATCAACGGACAAGATTGAGAGTGTAACTTACACTGATGTAAAATGATCCTGACCCTATATATATATATATATATATATATATATATATATATATATATATATATATATATAGGATCCTTTGACACCGGTGTCAAATTTGAAGTTTGATACCTCATCTGAGAGCCGTTAGATAAAAAATGATCAATGCTATCACATTCTTACAAATCCGAGTCGTTGATCTTTTTTGATCTAACGGCTCTTAAATGAGATGTCAAATTTGACACTGGTGTCAAAGGATCCTACCTCATTTCCGTGATCAAAATGAAGAATTATCTTTTCATACAAGTAGATCTCATTTCTGCTTTCCATGAAGGATAAGGTCAAAGAACAACTTATTTATCATATATTTTAGATTTTAATGCTTTATGAATAGATTCTAGGTTCCCGATATTGTTCTGCAACATATTTCAACAGCGGTTGCAATTGCGTAATCTGTTGTTTAAAAGCAATGCAAGGATGTATTTTTAGTGATCATTTCAGCTGTAAATTTTTTATTTTTTTATTTACTCTGATTATGCAGATACCAAGAATCCCAAATCTAGTTTTTCTTGAATGTCAAAAGCTATATTCATTCTCATGCTTTATGCTATTGCACCTTTTCAATGGAAAGCAGTGAGGGAATACAAGTAGAGTACATTGCCATCTTCATTGCAGTTCTATTTCCTGGTGCTCTGGTTGCCTTCAATTATGAATTGCTGCAAGCTTTACCACATTTGACTGCCCTCCGCGTGTATTCTGCTGGCATTTGGCACAATGCAGTTGTAAGTTAAATATATAATAGGATCCATTGACACTAGTCTAGAAGACATATACACACTTATGCTACTCAGTATCTTTTTTTATTTGTTTTGATTTTCATCAATCATATCTTTTGTAGTAGCTATATGATAGGAAGCTACCCATCACTATGGTGTACGCTAGGAGGGGCAGTAGAGAATTAGGCACTAAGCAGGCAAAGTAGTGTGATTCACATTTGACGGGAAAAGCTGTTACAACAGCTTTTTCTTTTTCTTTTTTTGGGTTGGTGGGTGGATAAGAGGGGAGAGAAAGGAGTGTATGGGGCATGCTAATTGTATTGGGTAGTTTCTGGGAGATCAAAGCCTCTTGAAAGCTTTGAAAGTTTGAACTATCATTTTCCTTTCTGTTCTTCTGTAGTTACAGTAAAGAACCAATTCAACCCAAAAGCTTAAGCTGTTGGGTGAGGTTACATTAATGATTTAATATATCTCAACATGCCCCCTCACACGAGAGCCCACTGGGCTTGAAGGGTGGACAATGCACAGGCCCACCTACGTGTGCGAAGAAAGAAATTCCACTAGAAAGAAAGTGGGTGGGTGGGTGGGGGGGGGGCGGTAAGTATCGAACCCGGGACACAAGGCTCTGATACCAAGTAAAGAACCAATTCAACGCAAAAGTTTAAGCTGTTGGTTGAGGTTACATTAATGATTTAATATATCTCAACAAACTTGAATATGAAATAATATGCTGTGTATTAATCTAATACAGAGAGTTACAATATATAGAGACCCTAATGGGCTTAAGTGAGAAACCCAGATCTAATCCAAACATAATATTTACATATAGGAAGTAATCTATTCAAATCTAATCATATCTAATCATCATGGTAGTTAATTGCTCCGCAATAGCGTCGCGAGCGGCGCAGTATGGGCGTTGCGGTGCCTCGCCGTAAGAAACCGCGTCACACCGTACCGGAACGCAATAATGGCCATTGTGATTGCATTTGCGGCCATATTGCTGTCATAAGACAAAATATCAATTTTGTTCTAAATTTAAATGTGTAACAAAAAATTTAAGGGTTTTTTAGCCTATCCGCGTCTCTCTCTGTTACTTATGCTATCTTTGCCTTTAAAAAATGTTTCTTTTTGTTATTATTTCTGTAATATATCTATTCCGCTATTTCCGCATCCGCAACCCGCCATAACGCTGTAGCATTTTTCGGGGTTGGCCGTGACATGCCACAATCCGCATTTGATAACTATGCTAATCATATCTATTTTAACACTCCCCCTCAAGCTGGTGCGTATATATTGTGAGCACCAAGCTTGCTACAAATGTATTCAACCCGAGGACCTCTAAGAGCTTTAGTGAAGACATCCGCTAGTTGATCATTAGAGTTGACAAAAGCTGTCTTGATTTCTTCTGACTGAATCCTTTCTCGAATGAAGTGACAATCAATCTCTATATGTTTGGTTCTCTCATGAAATACAGGATTAGAGGATATATGTAGCGCAACTTGATTATCACAAATGAGTGTCATGGGTTGTTTCTGTTCATAAAGATGAAGCTCGTAAATCAACTGCTTTAACTAGATTAACTCACATTTAGTAATTGCCATTGCACTATACTCAGCTCCTAAATCAACAGGTTGTTTCTTGCTCTTCCAAGAAATTAAGTTTCCTCCAAAGAAGACACAATAGCCAGAAGTAGAGCGTCTGTCTGAGGGTGATCCTGCCTTATCGGCATTTGAATAACCACAAATTTCTGTATTTCCCTGATTCGAATACATAAAACCTTTTCCTGGTGCTCCCTTGATGTATCGGAGGATCCTCACAGGCATAGTAGTTAATTGCGCCGCAACAGCGTCGCGAGCCGCGCCTTATGGGCGTTGTGGTGCCTCAACGCAAGAAACCGCTCCGCGCCGCATCGGAACTCAACAACGGCCATTGTGATCGCAAATCGCGGCCATATTGCTGTCATAAGGTAAAATGTCAATTTTTCCTAAATTTAAATGTGCAACAGAAATTTTTTAAGGGTTTTTTAGTCTATCTGTGTCTTTTTCTGTCACTTATGCTATCTCTGCTTTAAAAAATATTTTTTTTGTCATTATTTTTGTCATATATCTATTTCGCTATTTTCGCAACCGCAACCCGCTATAGCGTTTTTTGGGGTTGGCCGCAACATGCCGCAATCCGCATTTGATAACTATGCTCACAGCAGCATCCCAATGAGAATCACAAGGGGAATCAAGGAACTGACTAGCCATACTAACAACGAAAGAAATGTCCGATCTAGTCACAGTAAGATAATTGAGCTTCCCAATTAGCCTCCGATAACGACCAGGATTAGATAACGGCTCCCCCTGTCCGGGCAATAACTTGACATTAGGACCCATGGGTGTATCAATTGGTTTACACCCCAACATACCAGTCTCTTCTAGGATATCCAAGGCATATTTCCTTTGACAGATAGAAATGCCTTGTCTAGATTGTGCCACCTCAATTCCCAAGAAGTAACGCAGCTTCCCAAGGTCCTTTGTTTGAAATTGACTGAATAATATTGTTTTAATTGACGAATTCCAGCTTGATCACTCCCAGTGAGAATGGTGTCATCAACATAGACTAACAAATAGATGCACTTACAGGAGATATGATCCTATAAAATACAGAATGGTCAACTTTAGTGCGAATTAAGCCAAACGCCTGAACAACAGAACTGAAGCGACTTAACCATGCCCGAGGAGACTGCTTGAGACCATATAAGGATTTGCGAAGACGGCACACCTTCCCAGACTCCTCATGAGCAACAAAACCAGGTGGTTGCTCCATGCAAACTTCTTCTTGTAAATCACCATGAAGAAAGACATTTTTGATGTCAAGTTGAAGGAGTGGCCAGTGACGAACAACAAGAGCAAGAAATAGGCGAACTGATGCCATCTTAGTGACCAGAGAGAATGTATTGCTATAATCAAGGCCGAAGATTTGAGTAAAACCCTTTGCAACTAGGCGTGCCTTGAGTCGATCAACATGGCCATCAGGTCCAACTTTCACGGTAAAAACCCAGCGACAACCAACTATAGACTTCTCTGGAGGAGCAGAAACAAGGTCCCAAGTGCCATTGGAGTGAAGTACAGTCATCTCATCAAGCATCGCTTGGCGCCACCCTGGATGGGAAAGTGCTTCACCTGTGGTCTTAGGAATAGAAACAGAAGAAAGACTAGAAACAAAGGTGAAATGAGGTGGAGAAAGACGGTCATAGCTCAAAAAGGTATAAAGAGGATAAGGGTTACGAGTAGTACGGGTACCTTTTCTTTGAGCAATGGGAAGAGCCTCCGGTGAAGGAGCCGGAGGGGAAGGATCAGCAGTAGTGGGCGATGAGTCAGCAAGAGTCGAGTCGACAGGAGGCACAGTTTTGGGACGCTGATAGGTGAGAAGTGGACGGTCCTCAGGTATGGAAGTAATAGGTTGCTCATCTGGAATAGAAGCACCTGCAGCTGGCAAAGACAAGTCAAGAAAAGGAACAGGAAGAACATGATCAACATGTGACAATTGAGATGGGATAAAATTAAAAGGTTGTTGATCAAGAAAAGTGACATCAGCGGAAACAAAGTAACGCTTAAGATTGGGATAATAACAACAATAACCCTTTTGAAGACTGAGATTAACCAAGAAAAACACATTTAAAAGCTTTGGATGTTAACTTGTCCTTACCAGGAGTGAGATCATGAACAAAACAGGTATAACCAAAGACATGTGGGGATAGAGGATAGAGAGGAACATCTGGAAGCAATAAGTTTTAAGGAATGTCATTATTAAGCACAGATGAAGGCTTATGGTTGATGCGAAAACAAGAGGCAAGGACTGCATCGGCCCAGAAGTGAAGAGGAACATGCATGTGAATAAGAAGAGACCGTGTAGTCTCAATGAGATGTCTATTTTTACGTTCAGCTACTCCATTTTGTTGTGGAGTGTGAGGACAAGTAGTTTGGTGTAAAGTACCCTGTGTGGCTAAGAAATTAGAAAAGTCAACAGAAACATATTCCTTAGCATTATCACTACGTAAAATACGAATAGAGGCACCAAATTGAGTATGAATTTCAGCAATTTTTTTTTGATAAATAGAAAATAACCCAGAACGGTTTTTCATTAAATAAATTCAAGTACAACGTGAAAAATCATCAACAAAGGTAACAAAATACCGAAAACCTAAAATAGACACACTACGACTAGGACCCCAAATATCTGAATGAATAATTGAAAAAGGAGCATCAACTCGTTTATTGACTTGATTAGCAAAGGAGGAGCGTATGTGGTTCCCTTGCTGACATGACTGACTATCTAAAGCTTGAAGACCGGATAAAAGAGGAACCATCTGCAGTTTTGAAAGACTAGGATGCCCGAGGCCAACTGTGGATGAGTTGTGGAGATTGTGTGAGAGAACAAATAACTGAAGGACTTGGCACAATCAGGTAGAACAGACCACTTGACTCACGGCCCACTCCAATCGTCTTCCCCGTACCCGGATCTTGCACAAAAACAGAATGGTTTGAGAAGGTGACAATACAGTTAAGAGAGTTGATCAATTTACTAACAGATATTAAATTATAAGGGATGTCAGGAATGTAATAGACAGATGTCAAGGTCAATGATAGGAGGTTGGACAAATTTGTCCAATCCTGTGAACATGGGCCTTGGTGCCATCAGCAAGAGTAAAAGAGGGTAAATTATCAGAATATGTAAGGGATGAAAAGAGTTCCTTATTACCACAGAGGTGATCAGTTGCACCTGAGTCAAATATCCGAGGACCAAGTGATGCAGAATGAGAAACACAAGCAACGAGATTACCAGTTTCTGAAGCAGAGGCCTGAGACTGAGGAGAGGCCTTCCTGAGAAGGGTCTGGAGTGCTGCATAATCTTCAGAGGAGAGAGAGACTGTACCATTTGAAGCAGTATCCGATTGAGCTACATTAGCAGCATGAGAAGGTCGCAGGTGAGGATACTTTGTGTAGCAACGTTCCTCATATTGACCAAGTTGCTGACAATAATGACAACGAGGTCGCTGACCACGTCCTCCTGGGCCACGTCCTCCTGGGCCACGTCCTCCCTGGCCTCTACCACGACCACGTCCACCTCCAATGTTCCCGCGAAAGTTAGTACGGGAAACTAGAGCAGTGGAATTAACAACAGCAGACGATGCAGGAGCAGATTTCTTATTAAGATTCAGAAGACGCTGATACGTCATTGATAGATCAGGATCCCCACTAGTCAAGATAGTATCTCGGACATAATCATATTCTTCGGGGAGACCTGAAAGTGTGGCAACCATAAATAGACGTTCCACTTGTTTCGATATGCAGAAGCATCAGTAGGGTAGGGCAACATATCCAAATATGCCTGTATCAAAGATCGACTTTTGCCAACATATGTCTCCATCTGAGTGTCAGATGATTTGTGCAGATCCATAAACTGAGACATGATGGAATAGAGCTGCTGAACATCATTAGTGTAGAGGTGTTTTGCTTCCTCCCACCGGAACAGTGCACACGCGCTGGCAGAAGGGGGCGCGTGAGCTCCACGCGCAGTGGAGAAAGACGGTGCATGACGGCTGCGATGGTGGTCGGACTTCCACAGACCTGGTCGCCGGGAGGAGAGGCTCTTGATCGCGGGTGGTTTGGTTCGAAAACTCGCCGGAAAACTTCTCCGGCGGCCTGAACAGTGCTGGATGGTGGTTCCGGTGGCTGTCGGAGGTGCTGACGCGTTTGGAAATTATTCTAAAGGAGCTTACAATCCTGTACGGCTTGCCAGAAGGACGCACGACAAAGAAAAGAGGATTTCTAAGCAGTGGGCTTAGGTTTTAAAGCGAGAACGAAGTTTTAAGCGGAAGTGAGGGTCTCCAGAACAAAAGAGCTCTGGTACCAACTTGAATATGAAATAATATGTTGGTATTAATCTAATACAGAGAGTTTAATGGGCTTAAGTGAGAAGCCCGGATCTAATCCAAACAGAATATTTATAGATAGGAAGTAATCTATTTATATCTAATCATATCTAATCATATCTATTCTAACAGTTACAATGTCTATTATTGATATCCCACTAATATTAGGGATATTAATACAAAATACACACATTTCTGTTTTGATCCTCTCAATTGGCATTTTCCTAACCATGACCTTTCTAGTACATTTCAATTGCCTTCTTCCGTCGAGTGCAATTCACACCATCACCATCTAGCTTCTTGTCTGTGATTTTTGCATTATATGGAATTAATTCTGCCAGTACTGAAGAAGAGGTAGCATCACATGCCTAAAAAAATTGGTTTACAATGAAAGAAGATGTGTGGCAAAGCAGGCAACGAAATTATATGGATTCCAAAGATTTTTGAGCACTGATGCCATGTCAGTAATCTATGTTTCTGATGATTACATTGCAAGAAGTTCACTTTAAGTAGGAGGTACAAGCTGAGCCAAGAGGAAAATACTAAACTACTATCACTCCCTATGACACCGTCAATTGCTATGATTAAGGGTCAGTGATATCTACACCATAACTACAGATTAAGCCTCTCAAACATGGAAATATCCCCTCCTATACTTGGAAATAATCTTATGTATTCAGATTCTAACATATTCTCTAAAGTGCACTGTCATACAACTAGCTCTACGATAAACTTAAGCTGTTAGGTGAAGGCACATGAATGATTTTTATATTTATATTTTTAATATGGCCCCTCGTGTAAGAGTCTTATGGGCTTGAAGAGTGAATAATGCACAAACTCACCTGTCTTGTGCTAAGAAATTCTACAATTTTTTGTTAAAAGAATTGGGGCGGTAAGGATCCAACTCTAGACCACTTGGTCATAGAGGCTTTGATGTTATGTGTAACACCCCCAAATTTCTAACAATTTATAAAACATTCTTATAATAAAAAAATTGTCAAAATTCACGTTTTATATAATTATGATAACAGAAATATTGCGGAAGCTAATCTAAAATTAATTTGGGGAAATGTTACAGCCGCACCTATACAGGGACAAGTGCAAGACTAACTCTATTACATTCAAATAAAATCTAAGACTACATTTTTATACATAATATTTATTACTAGCTAGAGATATCTGAGTCATTATCCTCATTGCCCACTGCTAACCCCATCCTTTAGAATCTATTTCACTGAAAGTCTGCTACCCCAAAGGATCATTGCAGTCAAATAAACACAAAAGTCAGCAAAGTTGGTAATCCTAATCAAAACACAATTATATAACTCAAAATATAATAATCAAATAAAAATTATAATCACATAACAATTGAATCAAACATCAATTTCAATATTCATCATACACATATATATATATATATAATTAAATCAATTATTATCTTTATTAAATTCATTTAGTGTATTTAATAAGAATAATCATCAACTAACATATTCAGCACTACGTTAATCATAATGTTACATATATGATAATATTCACCATTCAAGGATATTCATCATAATCAAATCAAATATCAAATTTCATTATTAATCATGTTCAAGTTCATTTAGTGCATTTAGTGGGAAGAGAACCATGGTAGACCCGGAGATCCTGCCAGTCTACCCTTGACCCGGATATCCTGCCAGTCACATATCAACAATTTGGCCATAATCAAAAACATCTCTTCCTAGTGCGCACACCTCTTCCCAAAGTTGCTACTAGTATCCCGGATATTCTGCCAGATACCACTTTGAGAAGAACGGATAATATCTGTTCACATCTTATAAATATATCAGAGGCATAAAGCCCAAAGGTTGTGTTCATCACTTTAGGAGGTACCATCCCAAAGCTATCCTCCCATCATTAATTTATTACAATCACACACAATCAGGAAAAATTCAATCTTGTCTCAATTACCATATTTGGAATATTTATTCTTTGAGTATTATCATTGTTGCTCAAGAGCATCATAATTTTTCAAATATCTATAATTTTCCAACATCTATCAAAATTAAGGTCCAAATCATATCAATTATACATCATTATAATTTTCCAGCATATATCATATCAATTATCCTTCATCTTAGTTTTCCAATTTATTCAAGAATATCATAACTCAAAATCCAACATCTATCACAGAAAGCCCAAATCCACTCGTCATATCAATTATCATAATTTTCCAAGGTATCAAAATCATAATTTCCACAATTATTCAATAGGATCTGTATCACACACATATATGGCACATAATTAATCTTCCAAAAGATACCATGATCATAATTTTTTTGAAAATTTGAATTATTCCCCAAAAATAATTATATAATTAATCATGTTATTTTCTTGGGGTTAAAACCCATTAAAATTCATATATAATTACCCTACGATTAACTAAAGGTTAGGACTCTATATAATAAATTTCATATAAAACTAATATATTATTTTCTAAAGATCAACATAACATTAAACAAAATATCATATAAAATTAATCTATTAAACCTAAAGGATTAAGACATACCAATAAATTCCATATAATAATTTTATATAAAACAAATCAATAGTGCCCTAAACATCGGGATTACATCAAACAAGATTCATATCAAGCTACCATATGACTTTCTAAGAATTATGATTACATTTACCAAATTACATATAAATATAACATATAACTCTCTAGGGATTAGGATTACATCATAACAAATTTTATATCAAGCTACCATATGACTCTAGAGATTAGGGATTACCTGATCTCTGTGTTTGCTACCTTCTAGAATTTGGGGACGAGAAGCGGTTGGTAACCAAAGGAAGATAAAAATTTGAAGTAAGGAGAGAGAGTAGAGCAGAAGAAGAGTAGTGGAGAAATATTGAGAATTGAAAGTGAATTGGTTTAGTTAGACTAGGCCTCTATTTATAGTTGAAGTTTTGGGCTCGGATATGGGTTTCGTGTAATTATTTCCTTATTCTTCATTGATGTATCTGGCTCAGATATTGGCTTCATACACTTTTTCCTTTTTATTCTCAATTTCTTATGGCTTAGATATAGCTAACTCAAAGCTGACTCATGATTGACTCAATGCTGACTCATCATATCTAATCAAATTAAGTTTGTTGACTCATTCTAATCAAATCAAACATTACCAATTAATGCATAAATGACCAATCAATTAATAATTCAATTAATCACAATTTATCATCTAATATATATATATATATATATATATATATATATATATATATATTATTTTATTATTAATAACCTAGAGTATTACAAAGTATCAAAATCAATTTCCAATAGCACTCATATCGCACAAAAAATAATTTTATCAAAGGTAAAGTTTATATTGTAATTTGTTATCTATCACCATCAAATATATATATATATATATATATATATATATATTATTACTACTAATTTATAGTTTATTATTATTATTATAAATTTCTATTATTTTTCTGGGATATTACATTATGTCATGCAACTAATTTTCCCAAAAGCTTAAGTTGTCAAGTGAAGGCACATAAATGGTTTTTTTTTTTATATATTTTTAACGTGCACCCTGCACTTTAGAGAATAATGTGCAGTTGACTTTTGAGAAAAATTCATCTTGTATAATGTAATTAAGTGCTGTAAGACTGATTTTGTTTTGCACAGGAGTCAGTAGATCCTAAGTTTCTATCCCTATGTATGTATGTATATCTATGCATATTTACGTGTATATGCATGTATGTGTATTTTTAGTTTTAAACTTTTAAATGATATAGAAACCTTTTTCTAGTGTTGTGCAGCTTGTGGATTGGCATTATTCCTTTTGCCCTTGCTCTTGTTTCCCTTTTACAGCAGTGGTCATAATCCCATGGTACCTATCCTAGATCATTTTAGTTTTATCATATTATTTGTTTTTTGTGTACATATCATCTTTCTTATTGTATGTGTGGTGGCTAAATGCCTATATGGGAGACAGGTTTTGGATGTACCCCCAACCTCACCTTTGTCTGGTTATTTAGCTCCTGGCGATCTTATTCTCTCAGTCGATAATGTACCCATCAGAAATGCACCAGAGTGGTTGAAGCTTAATACATTGACATATAACATCAAGCTTAATAGTGTAAATATTTCCCAGCGCTCTGCAGATTTGGGGGTTTTGAATAAAATGAAGGGTTATTGTGTCCCTAGTTTTATAATGGAAGAAAGCAAAGTTACTGAATTGCTGGAAAATCAACACGCTTGCCCCAGTGAACTTACTGCCTTTGTGAAAGTTATATGCTCTGCTAATATGACACTGGATGATGGTCACAGCAAAACTGATATTTCAAACAAGGGATGGAATATGTACTGCTTAAACGCAAAAGATGTTGTCAAACTTAAGAAGTGTGGTGATGACTGGGGGCTTGCTACAACAAAAGGAAGTGGCTGTGCGTGCTCTCAGGTAGACAATTGTCTGAATGTTTAACCTTTCTAATTTATGTCCACTCTCTTGCTTTCACATTTTACTCAGGACATTAAGTAAACTTATTATAGCTACTGAATGTTCTTTTGATATTTTTTGCAGGATGAGTTTTGTTTGGCTCCAGTTCAGGAGCCTGGATTGGTATGGGTTGAGATCACATATTCAAGTCCTCATGAATGTTCATTTTATGAACGAAACAGGTTTCCAGTCTCTGAAACTTCTGGCCTTAAGAAAACTAATTGTGGTGGGACTTTTATTTTTGTCGGTGATCTCATCTCCATGGCACATTCAATTCAGCTAACATCATATCAGCCTCGCTGGGGACTAAAACTTGCTTCATATTTTCCAAATTTACTGGAAAGGATTTTAATATGGACATTCCATGTCTCTCTAGCTCTGGCTCTTCTCAATAGTTTGCCGGTAAGTGATGAGCATTTTCTTGCTTATGTTTGGAATTGCCTTATATCAAGCATTTGTTCTGTGTTTCCGTATTATAAGCAGAAATTGTCCATAAATATAGAGTTGAAAAGAACAAACTGAAATATTATTAATCTAATGCGTAAATAGTATATACAATGGGTACATATTTATAGAGAAGCTAATGGACCCAAAAGGAGTAAATCCAAATCCTAAACTACAATTTGACTCATAAAGAAAACAATTTGACTAATAAAGGAAACAAATCAATACAAATATTTTCTATATTCATAACACTACCCCTCAAGCTGAGGAATGAATATTTATCATTCTCAGCTTGTTAGTGTAAGTTCTTGAAATCTGTCAGTAGAAAGTCCTTTAATCAAGACATCAACTAGTTGACGACTAGAGGAAATGTAAGTAATCAGTCCGTTGTTTAGGTTTTCCTTAATGAAGTAGCAATCAATCTCTATGTATTTTGTTTGGTCATGTTGAACTGAATTTTGTGCTATACAAATGGCAGACTTATTGTCACAAAACAGCTTCATAGGTTCTTCATACTTTACTCTGAGATCATCTAGAATAATCTTCAGCCATAATAGTTCACAGATGCCTAGATTCGTAGCTTGGAACTCTGCCTCTGCACTTCACCGAGCCACCGTATTCTACTTCTTACTCCTCCATGACACTAGGTTACCACATAGAAACATGCCATACCCGGAAGTTGAACGTCGATCAGTTACAAATCCTACATAGTCCTTATCAGTCTAAACATCTAGGGGTATGCTTCCTCCTTTGTGAAATAATAACCTTCTCCCAGGAGTAGCCTTGAGGTACTGAAGAATTCTCTCTATGGCATGCAAGTGTCTTTCTCTTGGATCATGCATGAATTGACTAACTATGGTAATAGCATAGACCAGATCCGGTCTAGTATGGGCCAGATAGATTAGTCGTCCCACCAATCGTTGATACTGTGCTTTGTCAACTGGGGGGATCTCCTCCTCATTCCCCAACTTGTGATTTTGTTCAATAGGGGTGCTAGTGGCTTTACACCTAAGCTTTCTAGCCTCTTTCAAAAGATCAAGTACATATTTGCATTGACAAATCAAAACACTTTGCTTGGAATAGGCTACCTCAAATTTCCAGGAAATATCTCAGCTTTCCAGGTTCTTTGATTTCAAATTCGGAAGTTAATCTCTCTTGCAATAGTTGTCTTTCAATTGGATCATCACCTATTACAATGATATCATTTACATAAACGAGAACATTTAGTTTCCCTTGCTGGGTATGTTTGAAAAATAAGGTATGATCTCTGTAACACCCCGTGTTGACCCGGTTTGTTAACATACTATCGTATTAAGCCACGGTTAATTAAAATGCGGAATAACTTTTTCTTTAATTCAATTATGACGTCATTAATACTTAGCCAAGTTGATTACTTAATCAATTATCATAAAACATCGCGTGTATGTAAATTGCAAGACAACTGACTGAAATACATCAATATATAAATAAAGTGAGTATCTATGTCACAGGACTACAACACATAGCCTGGACAATGATCCTGATACATTATTACAACTTTAAATAAAACAAGACATAATCAAGTCTATGTGGCATGGACAATCCCCATGCTAACCAAATAAGACAACAATGCCCAACAACAGTCTCAACAACAACAATAGTATAATAACTAAAGCTAAAAGCATAAAAGCAGTAAACATGCATATCCAGCATCTAACAACAATATCTAACTCAGCTCTAGCCTCCTGCCACCCGAGGTCTCAACCCCCGGTTTACTTGAACCTGAAATAAGCGTCCCCAAACGTTGGGTGAGACCTCTAAACAAGAAATCTCAGTAAGACAAGGGATCCTCAAGGATCTTCCACCCCAAAAAGTTCCAAAAACAGTAATTTCAATATAAGTTCCAAAACTATGCAGTGCAACAAATATTCATGCCATGTGTTATCACTATTCTACTGGCCAGAGAAATGCAGGAATACGTCTATTACCCACATAGTAGTACATGGAACACCGCTTGCACCTCACCCACAGCCTTACCCTCTTGTATGTACTACATACTCAGGCTTACCGTATAGGTGGACACCACATGCATATCATAAAGGCACATTGCATATAATAGCTCAACAGCATTTCCAAGTATAAAAGCATGTAACACAGCATGCATATAAACCATTCCCCCATGGGGTATGGTGGAACCAATCAATGGCTAAACCGAGGACACGAAAGCTTACCTTGCAAGCTAACTATCCAAGCCAAGAGTCCACACAAGCTCAAAGTCCTCAAACAGCTCAATCACAATTTGATTAAACAGTAATTCATCATTAATAACCATTACTCAAGGTTACATTAATTGATTAAGACTTCCTATCTCATTTTAACTTGTTAAAGGCATTTTTTGCAGGAGGTATTCGAATACTCCCCGATGAGTATTCGAATACTCCAGCTCTCTAGAAAGTATCCGAATACTTTCACTCAAGTATTCGAATACCACAAGGTATCCGAATACTTTCCCACCGGTATCCGAATACCACCAAGTATCCGAATACTCTAGCTCTCTAGAAAGTATCCGAATACTTTCACTCAAGTATTCGAATACCACAAGGTATCCGAATACTTTCCCACCAGTATCCGAATACCACCAAGTATCCGAATGCCAAACCCCGAGTATTCGACTACCTGATGAACAAGTATTCGAATACTGCTCAAAAAGTATTCGAATACTTCTTCATCAGAATGCAGAAACACGAACAGTGGTTTGCATAATCCCATTTTTGAGGTCCCAACAGCGATTGGGAGTCCAATGACTCCCTAAACAGAAGTTCAACAACATACTAAGACCCCAGAAACACATTCTTTTTATCAAATGGTTCAAGTTATGATTTTTAACCTATTAAACAAGCTTAAAATCTCAAAATGCACAAAGTGTGATCAAGGTATACCTCCAAGCTCTCAAAGTTCCGAAAATAAGAGTGCTTTTGGGAGCTCTCAAACCAGCCCCAAAGTGCTGTCTACCAAGTGCACGAAAATGAGCTTCAAGAAGGCTCCTTTCCTCACCAAAGTTGCTCCTTGGCACCACCAAAACCAAGCACAAGGTTCACACCCTCACCAAACCCAAAGTCACCACCTTACACCAACACAAGCTGACCCTCTAACTCAGAAACAAGCCTCTCAACACCCTTCCAATGCTACTCACAAGTGTTTACAAGTAAAAGGAGAAGGAAAATCAAGAGAAAGGTGATAGCTTGGTCCCGAAATGATGAAGAATGGCAATGAAATAGTGCCAAGCACTCAGCCACCCAAGGAGTCACGTAGGAAAAACTGATTTGCCTAGGGTTTTGGGCCAAGTGTGCCTATTTATAGCGGTTCAGCATTTAACGCGCAGTATTAGCATTAATAGCTACGCAAAACATTTTAATCCCAAACTTTGGAATCTTAACCTACTCATTTTTCTAAGATTTGTCATATTTTTATTTTATTTTTCGGAGCACCTTTCCGATACGCGCTTTCCATAGCCAGTATCAGTTCTGGCATCAGTTCTCATTATTTTGACTTGAAACTTGTTTTACAAGTCCTACATATTATTCTAGTAATTATCATGCACTTATTATAATTTTTCGGGATACTTCACCGGTACACATTTATACCGGGTAGCAGAACCGGTATCTGCGCTTTTCGTCCGAAAAATAACTTTCAGCATTATTACTCACTTACTATAATTATTAAAGCCTCATAATAATTATTAGGGTCAATTATGGAATTATTTCATAATTATCACGTTTAATTAATTAACCTCCTTAATTAACGATGTGAGTTCTTACAATCTCCTTGACTCTGCTTATATTCAAACGATGTCATGACGTTAGTAAACCTTCCTAACCAAGCTCAAGGAGATTGTTTTAAGACTTATAGGGCCTTTTTCAATCTACAGACTTTGTCTCCCCCAGTCATAGAGTCAAACCCTGGGGGAATCTCCATGTAAACTTCTTCCAATTAACCAGTGAGGAATGCATTCTTCACATCATATTGATTCAAGTCCTAGTTGAAGTAAACAATAAGAGAAAATCCTCACTATGTTCATTTTGACTATTGGAGCAAATGTCTCTTGATAATCAATGTCATAGGTTCCTCTTTGCTACTAATCTTTCCTTCTACCTATTTACGAGTACCATCAAAATGATATTTCAGGGTATAGACCTATCTTCGCCCCACTGCCTTCTTTTCGCTTGGCGTATTAACAATTGCCCATATCTTATTTTTCTCCAATGCTTTCATTTATTCATGCATAACTTGAACCCAATTCTCATCTTTCAAGGCTTTTCTCACTGATGTGGGAATTGTGATAGAATCAAGAGCTGAAATGAAACTTTCATGTTGTATAAAAAGGTTTTTAGATGAGACATATTGGGAAACAGGGTGTTGGGTAAAGGATCTTCTTCCTTTTCTTAATAGGGAAGGACGCACCTCTGGTGTGCCAGTTATCGTACCCACGGTAAATGCTAGGTAGCCAAGTGCGGAGCGGATAACTGCTGAAAGCGTCTAAGTAGTAAGCCCACCCCAAGATGAGTGCTCTCCTATTCCGAATTCCCTTCCCCAGAGCCTCCGGTACCACAGCCGAGACAACGATGGGTTCTCTGCCCCCTTTTTTTTTTTCATAAAGGGATTTGTTGTTCCTGACTCTGTGTCACCTTAATTGTTATTTGAACAAGTAAAGTATGTTTGCAGTCAATTTGCTAATGATCGAGTGACATTGCTTCTTCGGCTCGAACCATCCAGCTACAGGAGAACCGGGAACGGGGAGCTTCCCCCCTCCCTTTATGCCCGATTCTTTTGTCTTAAGAATGAGTGATTGCCCTTCTCCAACCCTTACTGTCCATTGGGTTTCTGAAATAGTGTAAAGTGCTTCGAATCATTGCTATTTGACTCAGACCTATTCTAAAAAAGTCGAGTCATTTCGAATTGTTTGTTGACACAGACAAAGTCAAAGTCAAGGAAAACCTCTGAAATTCTGGAAATTGACAAGTCATAGAAATAGAAATGTTAGTGTCAAGTTCGAAATAGGGAAATAGTGTTTTCAGTATTTATCAGTGGTTTAGACGTTGGCGGTAGCCGCTGGGGTAGAGTGAGGTCTTTCTTTCTCTGATATAGTAACTTAGGTGTCCCTCCCTTCTTTAGTTTGTGCTTTGGTAGGCTGCCAAGGCTCATGTCTTTGTCATCTGTTGAATCTTGCTCATCATGCGATACAATCATAGGCTCTGAGGCAGACTGGGAAGGTAAGGGCTCTATGGAAGACAGAGAAGGTAAAGGCAAAGGAGAAAGCTCAGGCTCAAAAGACTTGGTCGAAACTTCCAAGTTACTCTCCCCTGAAAGTGAGGACGAGGATAGAATGACTCATCTACATAAAAGGTAACATCCATGGAAACAAAACTTACGACTTTGAGGGTGATAACATTTGTATCCCTTTTTATCTGGAGTTTAACCTAAGAAGATACATTTAAGTTCCTGAGGATCCAACTTACTTCAGCTTACTTCGGTGTTGTTTAAGAATAGAACGGAAAAAGGCCACACACCTAAAACTCGAGATTATAGGCTTTGCTGGATAGGAATAGAAGGGAAAAAGGAATTCATAACATTCAGAAGAACCATCTTGCCCCATAGATATTACTTATTTTTTGGGGAACCTAAACATCAGAATAAATAAGATCAAAAGATTCAATACTTTTTATTGCAGTATAAGGAAAGGAAACATGATGTTTTGCCAGTTCACACACTTCACGATGAAAAGACTCAACAAACTGACTCTTAAAGAAAGAAGAAAACGTTTTCCAAAAAAAAGAAAGAAAGAAAGAAGAAAACATATTTCTAAGCAAACTAAATGGTGGATATCTTAGACACTTGTGGTGAAGCCTGACTGTAGAAGCTAATGACTCCAGTCATTAGTGACTGCTCTCAAGTTTTATTCGCTGCATCTTCTGGAAAGAGATAGTACAACCCACCCTTTTCCTTACCTACTCCAATCGTCCTCCTCGTGGTGAGATCCTGAAGAACACTGAGCGGGAAAGAGGTTAATGCACAATTCATATTAGTGGTAAGTTTATGTGCAGAGACAAGATTAATGGAGAGCTTGGGAACATGAAAAATACTTTTAAGGTATGTGAAGGTTGTATGAAGTTACCAGAACCCGCAACAACTGATCTATGTGATCCATTAGCAACGAACATAGTACAAATAACAAAAGTAGGTTGATAAGAGAAAAAAATCCGAGAGGCATGTTATATGATTAGTTGCACCAGAATTGTCAACCTTTGACCTTTTGGAATCAGTGCAAGAAGCAAGAAAAGATTCAGTGCATGATTTGTTACCAGTCATAGCTAGGGAACAAGTGTCAGGAGTTTTACTAAGAGTATCCATAAGGGTCTAAAGCCACTCCAACTCCTCCAGACTAAGAGCAGGAATATTGTCAGTTACCTGTGAAGCTTCCCCGCTTCTGGGGATGTCAAATAAGCTTGTCCGCGCGGGATGCCTTGCCAAGCTTTTCTAAAACTTGTCTCCTTCCATGGAGACAATTGGAAATATCTCTGGTGTGACCAAACTTCTTACAGTAGGTGCACCAATGGCCTTCTTTACTGGACTTGGAAGGATCCGAAGTGGTGGTCTTAGAGAAAGAGCCATTTGTAGTAGACTTAGACAAGATCAGAGCCAAACCTTCAGTAGGCTCAACATCCATCATAACACCCCTGGGACTTTCTTCACTTTTAACAATATGAAATAATTATGAAAGAAATGGTAAGTTTTCCTTACCTAGTACCTGGACTCGAATATGATCATATTTTGAGTTGAGCCCACAGAGAAAATCAAAAGATTCGATCTCATTCAACAAAGGATGCCAGGGTGGCAGAGTCTTCGCTACATTTCATCTTTAAATTTTGATACTGGTCTAGCTCTATCCACATGCTATTCAGAATGCCATAGTATTCTCTTACCAAAAGAGAGCCCTTTCTAGTAGAGAAAATCTGGTTTTTTCACTTATAACAGGTTATGTCTTTTTTTATGGAATGTCTTTTGAAGTTCTTCCCATATCTTCAATGTAGAGGGCAAGAGCATATAATGTTGGCTCACCTCAGGAGTCATTGAATTCCACAACCAAGTCATGATAAGAGAATCTTCATCATCCTACTCCTAAAAAATAGGGTTTGTTTTGGCAGGGACAAGTCCTTCAATGTGGGTCAGGTTATGACGTCCTTTGAGAGTAGTTCCAACTAATTGAGACAATGACAAGTAATTTTTTCCCATGAGACGGTATGTCTGAGGCAACATCAGGAGATCATTGGGGCTAAGCAGCATGACCATGGCAGTTTTTTTGGAGCGGCTTAGCTAGTTTGGGTGCTTTCTAGATCTGACATCTGTTTTATTTTTATTTTTTTTTTGTATGAACAGAATGCCAAAGCCCAAAAAGGTGAGAGAAAAAGCACAAAGAAAATGGGTAACAACACCTTAAGTCACCAAACGCCTCAAATGGTCGAGCGAAGGGCCGATCTAGGTAGAGGAGGCCTAGACGACACCGGAAATGGCTGGACAACGAATGTAGGCTTTACACGCCTCCTGAACAGTGACACATGAGTTTCAAGCGCAGAAGCAAAAACCCATGCATGAAGGCGTGTACGATGGCTGTCGAAGCTGGTATTCCGGTGGTTGGTTGATTGTAAGAGCGCGACCCTAACCCAAGGTTTTCAGAGCAGGAAAACGACTGCGGAGGTAGGCTACTATAGATGGCTGGGTTTCCGAAGATTTGAGGTGCAATTGGGAGCGCATGAGGGACTTTCTAAGCACGAGAGGGTAGTACAATTGTAGAGCTGGAGATTCTAGTCCAAATGGGGTGGTTTTTCACCTGAAAAGTCACCAATTTTTTTTTCTAGTGGCGTTGGCAAGACTTGTTGGAGATGATTAGAAACTGAGATCGATAGAGAAGTCACGGCAACTAGGCACTTAAGAGATGCAAGAGTAACCCGCACTAGAGGCAGCGACTGCATTGACGGCAAATGGCGGTACGAAAAGGCTAACTTAGGGTTTTGTTGCGAAAGTGAAGCTCCAAGATCAAAGTTCTAAAACCAAGTTGAAAAGAACAAACTTAAATATTATTAATATAAGGGATAGGTTATTCTACCTACTCATATTTTGCCTACCTCTTTCAATATCGTTAGATTACAATCTCATCCAACGGTGGAGATTTATGGAATAAAATCAACCATTTCATCTCTTTCTCTTTCTCATTGTCTCTCATCCTTTCTCTCTCCTCCCCCTTCGTCTCTCCCTCGCATACAACAATCATATAATCCTAAAACAATTTTGCGGTTTCTCTTTGTAGGCTAATCCATATAATTTTTTTTTAAAAAGTGTTATTTCCACTAATATTATCACGGGTAAAAGAAACGTAATATACTAATCAATTAAACAAACAATCAAGCAATCCTAAAAAATTTAATCAGCTTTGCTTTTTCTCTTTTTGGTTACAATCTTTCTATTTCTTTAATTTATTAGAAAGAAAAAACCAAAATTCAAGCTTTTTCTTATCCAGCACCACCGTTGTAGATCCTGGTGAGAGAAATTGGAAATCTACTACAAAGACTCACCGCAGTGGATGCTCCGTCATCGACGACGACGACAGGCGGAAGAATCCTCTCGTTGGCGATTACAATATTTTTTGGTTTCAGAAAGATTGACATCATTTTATTCATTTAAATTAGATTATTCTGAAACCGCTTTGCGAGAGGTAGCCAAAGTGCTGTGGGACTGTGCCCTCTTTTTTTGGACTGTGCCCTCTTAGATGCGGATTTCCATCCCTTCTTCCAGCTTTTTCGAAAGGGCTAACAATTGGTTGTGCTAAAGGAAAGCAAAAAGGTATTGGCGAAGAAATCGTGGACGATCTGATATAGATTGAAAAGAGGGAAAGCTAAGCTATCTAACGAAGGGGTTGGGATTTGCCTCGCCCTAGTACACCAACTAGGAACGGTAAAAGAGTTTCGATATTCATAGTAGAGAAATGGGAGGAGAGAAAGGGTGAGGGAGAATGAGAGAGAGGAAGGTGTAATAGGATTGATTTTATCTCATAAATCTTCACCGTTGGATGAGATTATAATCTAACGGTATTAAGAGAGGTAGGCAAAGGTAGTCAAAATAAGAGTAGGCAGAATAACCTATCCCTTAATATAATATGTAAAAAGCATATACAATAAATACATATTTATATAGAATATAACGAGCCTAAAGTAGTAAACCCAAATCCTAGAGTATAATCTGACTCATAAAGAAAACAATCTGACTAATAAAGGAAATAAATCAATACAAATATTTTTTATATTTACAACAGAAGATGAGAGAATATAGATTGAGGTGGTTTGGGCACGTAATGAGAAGACCCCTAGATGCTCCCGTAAGAACAGAAGTGTGTTACCAAGAGTTCAACACAAAAAGAGGTAGAGGTAAACCAAAACTTACTTGGGAAAAGGTAGTAAAACTAGATTTAATGAAGTGGGATATTGCTTGGTCGAACCGCGAGCTGCTCGGGAATAATTTATATTGTAGGAGCAAGAGCACAGAGCAACAGTCAGATTTTCCAACAAGAGCAATTTACTCTGACTGAGAGCAACCCTCTTCGACTATACGCAAGCGTACGTGACTATTAGAGTATTATGCTCAAGTTAGAGTTAGCTTAACTATATGCTCAAGTTAGAGTTAGTTTTAACTCTTCCATCCTTTAGTTAGCTAACCCTTTCTGTTCCAGTTTTCTAGGAATCAGTTGCAACAAAGTTGCAACTGCATTGTAACAAGTATAACTGCATCAGCTGCCTAGCTTTGTAATAGGGATCTTATAAATAGATCTCTTTGTACTATATTCATTGTTAAGAAATACAATAAGACTTATGAAAGTCTTTTCTCTCTCTCTCTCTCTGATTTCTCTCTGGCTTCTTTTTCCTCTTATTCTCATTACTTGATTTCGCTTATGGTATCAGAGCTCCAAATCTTGGGGCCCTGATTCGTTTTTCCTTCATCCTTACATGGCTTCCGCTACACAAAATGGTCATGATTCCTCTTCTCAAAATACTTCATCACCTTCTCAGAATCATTCAGGTGATTCAAGGTCACCTATACTCTTCAATACTCGGTTGTCAGTAAAACTGACAAGTAAGAATTTCCTTCTATGGAAGCAAATAGTTGAACCACCAGTCATTGCTCATCAACTAGAACGGTATCTTGTCAATCCTAAAATTCCACTTCGTTATCAATCAGAAGCATATCGTGATGCAGAGAATGTCAATCCAGCATTTGTGGAGTGGGAGAAAACTGACAAGATGCTTCTCACATGGTTACAATCCACTCTTTCAGATGAAATCATCAACAAAATTCTTGGAGTACGTCAATCTCATCAAGCATGGGACAAGATCCACAGATATTTTGATTCGATAACCAAAGCCAAGGCAAATCAAGTTAGTTCTGAACTCAGAAGTATCAAGAAAGGTGACAAAAGCATCGAAGAATTTTTAGCTCGTGTGAAGGCTCTTGGTGACACGTTGATTGCAATAGGCGAAAATCTCTCTGAAGGAGAACTCATAAGGACGGTTCTTGAAGGACTACCTGAGGATTATGGTCCTTTTATCACCTACTTTAGAGGAAAAGATTCAAGCACGTTTGAAGATCTAGAATCACAGCTCTTGGCTCAAGAAGCTATGCTTGCCAAGTTTCAGCTGAGTACAGTGCATCTCAACACTGTTAATGTTGCACACACTCCTCCTCTGTTAGCCCCTGTTTTACGTTCTCAAGAACAGGGGAATAACAGGCATCACGAAATCGTGCAGCAAGGTGGTTATGACCAACGAAACAACTTCGGTGGGTACGCACAGCCAACGCGAGGTGGTTGGCGTGGCAGAGGTGGCCGGAATCGCGGTGGCAGAGGCGGTGGCAGACTCGCTGTGACCTGTCAACTTTGCCGGAAATATGGACACGAAGCTGCAAGTTGCTGGTGGAGGTACAATTCGTCTTTTACACCTCCTCAAGCAACTCAGTCTCATTTTCCGGCGACGGTCAACTCTTCTGGAAATTTTCTGGCGAACTTTCCGGCGAACTCTCCGGCGACCTTTCCGGCGAATGCAAATTTGACTGTTTCTCAAATTCCAGCCCTTCAACACTGGAATCAGGGTTGTTCTCAGCCATTTCCAGCTCCTATGTCCAATGATGGTACTCCACATGCTCTCACTGCAGCTCATTCTTCTCAGCTTGCTCATGACTGGTATCCTGACTCTGGAGCCTCTCACCATGTAACTGCCAATACTGCTAATCTTTCGCAGAGCTCCCAATATGCTGGTCCTGAACAGATCTATGTTGGTAATGGACAAGGTTTGCGTATCACATCCATTGGTTCAAGTAGTTTTATCTCTCCCTTCAATCCACACACTTCTCTCAATTTACATAATCTTCTTCTTGTTCCCCAAATTACCAAAAATCTTATAAGTGTCAGCCAATTTGCTAGAGATAACAAAGTATATTTTGAATTCCACTCTACTCACTGTTTTGTCAAATCACAGGAGTCCCAGGAGGTCTTACTTGAAGGCTTTCTTGGTCAAGATGGTCTCTATAAATTCAAGGGACTTCAAGCCCATGCTCCAGCCTTGCCAAACCGTGTTTCTTCCTCAAATAAACTTGTCAATTCACTTTCTGATTGTCAGACAAATACATCTGTTTGTAATTTTGTTTCTGATTGTAATACCTCTTCTATTGCTGATGTATCTAGTAGCTATAATCTTTGGCACTCTAGATTAGGTCACCCACACTTTGAATCTTTAAAAAAGGTTCTCTCTCATTGTAATATACCCTTTCGAAATAAAACTCCATTTGATTTCTGTTCAGCTTGCTGTATGGGGAAATCTCATAGATTGCCTTCTTCTCCTTCCACCACAGAATACAATGAACCTTTTACACTCATAGTTAGTGATTTATGGGGACCAGCCCCTGTTCAATCCTCTCAAGGTTTCTTGTATTATATTACCTTTGTGGATGTCACTACCAGATTCACATGGATTTATCCTCTTAAAAATAAATCAGAATCCTTAAATACCTTTAAAAACTTTTACTCTCTTATCTCCACACAGTTTAAGCAAAGCATTAAATCTGTACAAACAGACTGGGGTGGTGAATTTCGACCCTTTACAAAATTTCTCACTGAGTTGAGAGTTACACATAGACTCATTTGTCCTCACACCCATCATCAAAATGGATTAATAGAAAGAAAACACAGACATATTGTTGACATGGGACTCACACTACTTGCACATGCCTCTCTTCCTCTTAAATATTGGGATCATGCATTTTTCACAGCTGTTCACTTAATCAACAGACTTCCCACCTCAGCTCTACATTTTAAGATCCCTTATTTTGAGCTTTATAAAACTCTTCCTGATTATCACTTTCTTCGAACTTTTGGTTGTGCTTGTTTTCCTCTTCTTCGTCCATATCACAAACACAAATTTAGTTTTAGATCTCATGAATGTGTATTTTTGGGTTACTCACCTAATCACAAAGGTTATAAGTGCTTAAGTCCTGAAGGAAAAATTTACATCTCCAAAGATGTGCTTTTTAATGAATTTAGATTCCCTTTTCCCATTTTATTTCCAACAACCTCCTCCACTATTACTAACTCTTCTAACAACTCTAGCACCATTATTCCCATGTCTTGTTTTCTTCCAAATCATGCAGCATCTTGCCCTACATCATCTCCTGCACAACAAATGCATATTCCTCCACATATATCTACAAGTGCTTCGGATACATCTCTAGGTACATCAGCTTCAAGTCCTGCAACTGCATCTACTTCAAATCCTGCAATTGCTACTAGTTCTGCCCCTTCTTCTTCAAGTCCTGCTACTGCATCTGCTTCTAGTCCTTCAACATCCTTTTCTGCTCCTCTACCGATGCAGTCCAGTTCAACTAGTCCACCTCAAACTGATTCTGGTTCACTCCATACAGGTTCAATCTCTCCCTCTACTACAAACCAATCCGGTACTGAATCCTCTCCCACTTCTTCTAGTTTATCACATAATACAAATTCTTCTCCTATTTCCAACACTACACCTCTTTCTTCTTCCTCTTCTTCTTCGGGGTCTGAATATAAACCTTCTGGCTCTATAAGAATGTCATCTCCTACTCACACCATTCTAACTAGATCTCAAGGACCAGCACCTTCTTTGTTTACTGCCCATATGGAGCCTACTACAGTTAAGCAAGCAATGGCAGCACCTCATTGGCTTCAAGCCATGAAACAGGAGTATGATGCTCTCCTAGCTAATGGTACATGGTCCCTTATGCCTCTGCCTTCTTCAAGAAAACCCATTGGGTGCAAATGGGTTTTTCGTATAAAGGAAAATTCAGATGGATCAATAAACAAATACAAGGCTAGACTTGTTGCCAAAGGGTTTCATCAACAATATGGTTTTGATTATCATGAAACTTTCTCTCCCGTGGTTAAGCCCATAACAATTCGGGTTATGCTCACTTTAGCCTTGTCTCATGGCTGGCCTCTAAAGCAACTTGATGTTAACAATGCTTTTCTCAATGGAGAGCTCTTAGAAGAAGTTTACATGACTCAGCCTCCGGGGTTTGAAGTTTCGGATAAGTCTCTTGTATGCAAACTAAATAGATCTCTTTATGGTCTAAAACAGGCTCCTAGGGCCTGGTTTGAGAAATTTGGCACTGCTCTCCATCAGCTTGGTTTTATTTCCAGCAAATGTGATCTCTCTCTCTTCATTCTCAAGTCCAATGGCAACTGTACTTACATCTTGGTCTATGTAGATGATATAATTATCACTGGTAGCAACTCTGATTTAATTCAACAGCTTATAAATCAGTTGCACTCCAAGTTTGCTCTCAAACAGCTTGGAATTCTGGATTATTTTCTTGGAATTGAAGTTAAAACTCTCTCTAATGGAAGACTTCTCTTATCTCAATCTAAATACATCAAGGATGTCCTACATAAAGCAGGTATGACAGAAGCAAAAGGGATATCCACTCCTATGCCAAGTGGTTGCAAACTGTCCAAGCATGGCTCCAATTATGTTCCAGATCCCTCCTTATACAGGTCTATTGTTGGAGCATTACAGTATTCAACATTGACCAGACCTGAAATTGCCTTTAGTGTCAATAAGGTCTGCCAATTCCTCTCTCAGCCACTTGAGGAGCATTGGAAAATTGTTAAAAGAATTCTTCGGTACCTTAAAGGCACCCTCTCCTATGGACTATTATTTCATCCTCCCTCAATGCAGCAACCTTTGTCTCTTGTAGCCTTTTGTGATGCTGATTGGGGATCAGACCCGGATGATAGACGGTCAACTTCTGGCGCTTGTGTATTCCTTGGCTCAAACCCGATCTCTTGGTGGGCTAAGAAGCAGACTCTAGTTGCTAGGTCCAGTGCTGAGGCTGAATATAGGAGTTTGGCTTATGCTACAGCTGAAATTCTATGGGTGCAATCCTTGGTAAAGGAATTACAAGTTCCAATCAAAGTTCCTATTATCTATTGTGACAATCAAAGCACAGTTGCTCTTGCTCACAATCCAGTCCTTCATTCAAGAACTAAACACATGGAACTTGATCTATTTTTTGTAAGAGAAAAGGTGTTGGCTAAATCTCTCATTGTTCAGCATATTCCAGGTTGCTTGCAAGTTGCAGACACCTTTACTAAGCCATTATCTGCAGCTAGATTTACTGAACTAAGAGACAAACTCAAGGTCTTTGATCACACAAAGTTGATCAAATCCCCTTGAGCTTGAGGGGAGAATATTAGAGTATTATGCTCAAGTTAGAGTTAGTTTAACTATATGCTCAAGTTAGAGTTAGTTTTAACTCTTCCATCCTTTAGTTAGCTAACCCTTTCTGTTCCAGTTTTCTAGGAATCAGTTGCAACAAAGTTGCAACTGCATTGTAACAAGTATAACTGCATCAGCTGCCTAGCTTTGTAATAGAGATCTTATAAATAGATCTCTTTGTACTATATTCATGGTTAAGCAATACAATAAGACTTATGAAAGTCTTTTCTCTCCAATGCTTATGAAGTTGATAAAATAATTTAGTGGAAAGCTGAATCTTGTTCTGTCTAAACTCTGTTCTTGTTAACTGCCCCCGTATATGGATCAGATCCTCTTCACATTTTTCTGTGTTTAGTTGGCCACAAGTGCGTGTTTAATTGATATAGAATGAATTGTTATGTCCATCATTTTTTTTTAATGAAACTAGCTGTCTTGACAGTGGGATATTTAGTACTGTTACCAGCATTATGCTATGCGGCATCTCACTGTTTTATCTTTCGGCAGGATGGACATGATGCAGAAGACATTAAACAGAGCACTGCTGATATGACAGTTTTTGTGAGTACCTAACAAATTTCTATTTTCTTCTCTACAATGGATAGACAAATAAATGTTTGCAAGCTATAGACTCTGATTAAGTATATAATAAAAATCTGACTTGTATATGATTTAAGATGATCATAAGGTGTTTTGCTTATCAAAGTGAAAAGATCTGCATTTATAACAACATTTTGATTGGTGCCCCCTGGTATTGTTTTCTACTGAATATATGCTTAGGCTACTCTGTGTCTAAGGTAAAAAGGAAAGAGGCTCTCATCCGTATCTCTCTAGGAATTTATTGCAGTATGTTTCCTAATTGAATTGTTGCTCCTTGCAGGTACAAAATCTTCTTCAGCAGATGGTAAGTTTGTTGTTGGGAGTGATTGTGAAAAAATTTCATTTCATACTGTTGAAACTACATTCCACAGTTTTATCATGTTCAATTCCATAAATAATTTGCAGCAAAGCAGGTTCCAGACAATGTCAAACTCCATCATCTCAAAGAATATCCTTTGCTCTAAAATTTTAGTAATTTCTTGTCACATACTATTGGGGGAAATTATGTCAGATAGATAACATACAGTCTTTAGTTTATTTTTTATTTTTTTCTCCAAATGGAATGGGGAGGGGTTAAAAAGGGTGCTGAGAGGGGATTTTTTTATTTTTTATTAATATTTATTTATTTTGGGGGTTGTCCAATATTGTGACTACTTTAGTTTTATATGAATGATAACGAACAACTTTGGTTATTGATTTTCTTAACTCCAATACACTTGATGAGATGGGCAGCAGGATAGAGGAATTGGAGCAGAGCATCAATGAACTCCGAGCAGAAATGGGAGTGGAGAGTTCACCATCTCCTTTGGTCACCGAGAGGGAGAAAAGTCCCTCGAGTGAGTCGAAGCCCGAGATAGAAAACACAGCTGAAAATGCCAGCGAATGATTCAGCATAGACTGTTGTTAGCGTTTAGCATGGTTCCTATCAAACAATATTGGTTGTATGTGTTGTTTCCCTCTATTGCCCATAATTTTCTTTTTTAAAAAATAAATTGAGGAATGGTCTAAATATTTGTGAATTGTGAACAACATCTTTGTTGCTATAGAAACTTGTTTCTTGTATACACCGAATTATGAATTATCTTATCTCCCCTTTACAGATTATAGTGCTCAGAGATTCAGATTCCTCTATAATTGCTGGATTGTATCTCTTTATTTTGTGCTATTATTTAAATTGTGATTGCGTCATGAAAGGTATCAGATATGTGATGAGAGAGAGAGAGAAGAAAGAAAGGAAAATGAATATTGTATCGAATGAATTATTCAACTAACAGAGTACACTAGTTTTATATACAAAGATGAGGGGTCATCAGTTAACACACACTTGTAACTGATTGACTAACAACTAACAACTATTAGTTTGCTAATCTAACTGACTACAAATATAACTGAATGCAGTAACTAATGGGCCTTTGGGCCTCCATTACTATTGTCACGTCAAGTATGATGTTCTTTGACAGCTTGCGAGAGAGTTGTTTAAGTTATTTGGCGTTGAATGTATTTGTATTTAAAATACCACTATGCTATCATATGAATCAGAACTGTGGCACGGTAATACCTCAAATTGAGTATGTAGAATAGAAATTAATAGCTAAAATGTAAAATTTGATTATAAGGCTTGATTGTACTTTTGAATGTACTGTTTTTTGAATGTACTGTTTTGGTTCTTTGAATTTTTTTTTTCTCTTGATTTTTTAAAGTGAAAAAATGGCTTTATCTATCAGCTTGTCGACTAATTATTAGTATGAATTAGACTTGGCTAACCATTTATTATATTTTAATTTTAATTATAAATTTAATTTATTATATAAGAATATTTAAATAAATTAAAGACGCTAGTAGCTCAGCTATAATTCTCCAAAAAAGGAAAAAAAATCAGCTCAATAAATTGTCATGTTATTATCTCTTGATGTGTTCCCAAATTTTGTTTCATTATTTTTTTAAAGGAAAAAACATTTCTCCTATAATAATTTTTTTAT